>CM053030.1:488701621-488800561 GCA_028564925.1 Lithobates sylvaticus | reverse complement strand
GCAGGATCTACCCTGCAGCTCTAGGGTCCTTGGGTTCAATTCAGGATCAGGGCAGTATCTGCATGGAGTTTACTCCCAAAACATGTTGGTAGGTCAATTAACTTCTTTCCAAATTGGCCCTTATGTGTGTAGGTATGCATGTGAGACAGGGACCGGTGTGGGTTAAAAGCTCTGAAATTTAAGGGGGCTATAAATATTGTTTTAAAGAAAGAGAGGAAAAGGGATTTTAATGGTGCCATAACACAAGAATTTTATTAACCACTTAAGACCAGACCAGAGCACTTTTTGCGATTCGCACTGCGTCGCTTTAACTGACAATTGCGCGGTCGTGCAATGTGGCTCCCATACAAAATCAACGTCCTTGTTTCCCCACAAATAGAGCTTTCTTTTGGTGGTATTTGATCACCTCTGCGGCTTTTATTTTTTGCGCTATAAACAAAAAAAGAGCGAAAATTTTGAAAAAAAAACACATTATTTTTTACTTTTTGCTATAATAAATATCCCCCAAAAATATATAAAAAAACATTTTTTTCCCCTCAGTTTAGGCCGATACGTATTCTTCTACATATTTTTTGTAACAAAAATTGCAATAAGCATTTATTGATTGATTTGCGCAAAAGTTATAGCGTCTACAAAATAGGGATAGTTTTATGGCATTTTTATTAATATTTTTTTTTTTTACTAGTAATGGCGGCGATCAGAGATTTTTATCATGACTGCGACATTATGGCGGACACGTCAGACAATTTTGACACATTTTTGGGACCATTGGCATTAATACAGCGATCAGTGCGATTAAAAATGCACTGATTACTGTAAAAATGTCACTGGCAGTGAAGGGGTTAAGTGTGTCCTAGTTTGTGTTATAACTGAAGGGGGGAGGGGACTGTGAAGGGAAGATAACAGATCGTCTGTTCATACTCTGTATGAGCAGACGATCTGTCACTTCTCCCCTCAGAGAACCGGTTTACACACACAGTTCCGGGTTCTCCATGTGCTCCGAGCGGTCGCGGGAGCCCGGCTAGTGGCCACAGGGCGAAGCGACGTTACATATCGTCGTTTCACCCAGCCATGCCATTCTGCCGCAGTACAACTGCGGCGGCTGGTCGGCATGTGGTTAAAGTTAGATTTTTTATTGAATTCAAAGTTTATAAAAATTTGGGCATACAGTTACTCCCAAATAAATTGTTAAAAAATTACTTTTACATATATAACACACACATATTCAGATATTTATGCTATTCACAATGCTTGTTGCACAACATGTTTCCCTTTTCTGCTTCTTCGGGAGCTGTAAAGCATGTATGTACTGTCATAACTATAGAGAAAAAAACAACAAAATTATTAGAACAAACATTTTGTTTTAATTTATATTATAAATTCAGTATATACTATATATTATATGTCAAATATAACAAAAAAACTGCGCTGGACCAAGAAAAAGTGTAACGTAAGCAGCAAACCACATATGATAAACAAAAATAAACATAAAAAGGGGGAAAGGTTGCGCTATAAAAAGTGTTAGCCAAATAACGTGAGTAGTGTATGACAGTGATTATTCACAGATAACAAAAATATGTCAGTGGTTACCCATAAATATCAGTTATATCACAAACGTGTGTCAAAACCTTAATGTGACACTGGGGAATAAAAATAAATTATCCTCTAGTTATCATCAATATTAGAAATAGTAGTGAAAGGAAAGGAAAAACATCCATATAAACATTCTAGACTGTATATGCTGGTAATCAACAGTCCACAAAACATTAGAGACTGTATATGCTAATATTAGAACAGTCCACAAAGATATCCAAATATATCTTGAAATCCGGTCAAAGTGACATCAGTGTGATGAGTGACTTTTCCAGTTTAACATCCGTGATAATGTGACTTATTTCACCGTGATCCCACCACCAGGTAAATTGAAGGCTTACCAAATGAAGCTAGAGAAATCGCATGCGGCTACAAAGGTGCAAAGTAGATGTGGTTCAGATGCGTTAAAAGTTTGGTATAGTGTTGAGGACGGCCTGATCTAGGTGCAGTCTAGGTTTGGGATATAAGATGCAGTGATATAGAGTGAAGTATGACGGTGTGGTAAGGTTTGGAATAAGTGAGGTATAGAGTGAAGTATGGGTGCGGTATGAGTTGGGTGCAGTCTAGGTTTGGAATAAGTGCAGTATAGAGTGAAGTATGGGTGCGGTATGAATTGGGTACACTTGTCGTGCACTCAGTGGCTCAGTGCCTGCTAGAGTATCAGAAAAAAAGCCCTCTCACCAGTCCCTAGGATGCTGTGATGACGTCTCATGTGTAAAAGTGGTGGCCCCCCTTGGTCTCTCCTTGAAAGTCTCTGATGATCACCAGTGGGAAGGAGAGGGTAAGTGGATGCCACAGTTTCCCAGCGGCAGTGGTGCAGGTGCTGTGATGTGGGCAGTGCTGGGCTGCCCCTAGGTGTCCTCACTCCCAGGCTCAGAATCTCTGCTGGTACGGTCTCCATCTGGCGGGTGAATATTCAAACAGAGGTGCTCTCTTTCTCTAGCTTCCTTGGTGTCAAAAGGAAGAATTTCCCCAGGCAGTTTAATAAAAAATCATTGCTCCCATCCTCCTACTGCACAGTGCCTATTAGGATCTGTAAAAAAAAAAATCATTATAGTGTAGCAATTATATGGCTGCTATCTCAAACTACAACTGTCAGGATTCTCAGAACTATGCATAGAAGTCTATGGGCTTGCTTGGCTTTAGCTCTCCCCCTGCCGACCAGATGAGGATGGTGCAGCATCAATGGCGGTGCGTCCATAGAGGGCACAGGAGCGCCGCCCCCTCTCTTACACCGCTCTATCACCAATAGATAGATTCATGCATTGCATGAATCTATCTATTGTCGCTGCTGCCCCCCTATTCAGGTATCTGAATTACAGCGGCGGGGGTGTTTTTGGAAGGGCCTGATTAGAGCCGTCGGCTCTAATAGGCGTCCTGATTAAAGCGGTGGGCAATGCTGTGCGTTCGCTGTTTACACAGTGTTGACCCTGACACTGACCCCCTTCTCAGCCAATCAATGGCACAAAACTGATTACCCTGTCACCTGAATGGCTGAAAGGACAGGCGCTGTGATTGGACGCCTATCAGGCTTCCAATCATAGCAGAGATGACAGGAAGAGGACGGGAGAAGACATGGAGGACTCGGAGCGTGGAGGACAGTGCCGAGACAGGTAAGTGCCAGGTGGGAGGGGGCACACTGGCAGCATTTGATGGGAAACAGTAGCAGCAATTGATGGGGCACACTGGCGGCAATTGATGGGCACACTGGCGACAATTGATGGGGCACACTGGTGACAATTGATGGGGCACACTGGTGACAATTGATGGGGCACACTGGTGACAATCGATGGGGCACACTGGTGGCAATTGATGGGGTACACTGGTAGCAATTGATGGGGTACACTGGTGGCAATTGATGGGACACACTGGCGGCAATTGATGGGGCACACTGGCGGTAATTGATGGGGCACACTGGCAGCAATTGGGGCACACTGGCAGCAATTGATGGACACAGTGGGGCGGCAATTGATGGGGCACACTGGCAGCAATTGATTGGGCATAGTGGTAGAAATTGATGGACACAGTGGCGGCAATTGATGGCACACTGGCAGCAATTGATGGGCACACTGGCAGCAATTGATGGGTACAGTAGCTGTGTTTGATGGGCACAGTGGCAATTTATGGGCACAGTGGCTGTGTTTGATGGGCACAGTGGCTGCTAGGGATGAGCTTCGAGTTCGAGTCGAAGGGTCTGGTATGGACATTTAGGGGGAACCCCACGTCATTTTTTTTTTTATTTGACCCGGGTTCCCCTTAATATCCATACCAGACCCAAAGGGTCTTGTAATTGAATTTGGGGGGAACCCCACGCTTTTTTTTTTTTATCAATGATTTTCAATAACTGTTCTCTGTATTACGGGAGCCGACAATTCATTATAGCCACGAGTTATTTTAAATAGCTTTTTTTTTGCATTGATACATGTCCCCTGGGGCAGGATCCAGGTCCCCAAAAACTTTTTAGGACAATAACTTTTATTGTTTCATTAAGCATTATTAAAATCACTGCTCCTGAAAAAACTGACGTTTTTAAAACTTTTTTTGCATTGATACATGTCCCCTGGGGCAGGACCCGGGTCCCCAAACACTTTCACACTTTACACGAACTTTAGGTCTGTTCGCAGGTTCTGGTGCGAACCGAACAGGGGGGTGTTCGGCTCATCCCTAGTGGCTGCACTTGATGTTTTTTTTTTTTTCAGTTTGTTTGTTGAGGTGTAAGATGAGTATTTATTTTTTCTTCCAGTGTTTCATTTTGCTATTTATATATATATTTTTATATATATATATTAAAAATTCACTTTTAACCGGACTACTAGATAAATAATCTAAAAAGTTTGATCATTTGTGTTTGGGCCACAATTTTTAAAAATTCACTAACTTGCGAAGTTAGAAGTGATACTAAAATAGATGGGTGGGATCTGGTGGCAATGGTAGTCAAGCTAAGGATGTCCAGGCAAAAGCAGAAGCAGATACACAGTAAGGCAGAAACTGAACCACAATAAAATAACACTGAAATTCTGATTCAGATTTGGCCATCCGAATCTGTGAAATTCAGACTGAATTAAACATTATCTGAAATTTAGGACCAACTCTACACTACCTATGCTCATGGCTCAGCAGGTGAAGGCAGGCAGAAGGGTAACCTTGTAGTGCGTCTTATGCCGCGTACAGACGACCGTTTTTTCAGACGGAGTTCCGATGGAGTTCCGCTGAAACTGTGTTGCCTACACACGATCACACCAAAGTCTGACCTTCTAGATGGCGGTGACGTACAACACGTATGACGGGACTAGAAAAAGGAAGTTCAATAGCCAATAGCTTGTACTTGCTTCAGAGCATGCATCGTTTTTGGTCTGTCGGAACAGCATACAGACGCGCGATTTTCCCGATAGGAATTGGTTCCGTCGGAAATATTTAGAACATGTTCCATTTCTAGGTCCATCAGAATTTTCGAAAATAAAAGTCCGATGAGGCACACACACGATCGGAATATCCGATGAAAAGATTCCGTCTGACTTTTTCTGTCGGACATTGTCGCTCGTGTGTACGCGGCATTAGGCATCCTTGTACATGACAAGTCCACTTTAGGACTAAAACTCCTTTTCTGACGTGTAATGTTTTCGGTTTACCATCTTTTTCAAAATCTTAATTGTTATGACAAAACAGAACTTTAACATAATTTAGCACTACATTTTTATTACTGTTGCTGTGTTTTTTCGTTATGGCTGTAATATCATTAATCTCCGCTTTATTGTAATTAGCACTTCACCGCAGGTAGATCTTTATTTTTTTTATATAAACCTGCGCTAAGCTCTAACGGCAAGTAATGATATTATTATAATGGTAATTGGGTTTTCTAAAACTCCTCTTGATAAACCCTCGGCGAGGGGTAATTTGATAATACGCTTTCTTAATTCTGTCACTCTGAATCAAAAAGGTGTAACTTAATTCGCAAACACAATATAAAGAACAGCATGCGATGGCTCCCCATGGGAAATTGGATTACCTCAATCTTTTGGCAGTTAAACGAAAAGGAAGATGCCCCCTTATTGTCAATTTTCTTGGTGCTGTGGTATATTTCATTTAGGGATGAGCTTCAAGTTCCCATTTGCTAAACAATTGGCCAAAGGCAGGGTACCTTTGGCCAATCATGACTCATGGGGACTAAGTCCACGCCCCACACTATATAAGGCTGCTCACACAGCGACCGTATAGTGTGTTATAGTGGACGGAGATAGAGAGATTGAGCTAGATTAGGCAGGCAGGTTAGTTAGTTAGTGGCAATGTATTTGCTATATATATATATATATATATATATATATATATATATATATATATATATATATATATATATACACTCTGCATTCAGCGTAGCCTATATATACAGTGTAAACTCTATATTCAGTCAGTACAGGCAGTGTATTTGATATATATATACAGTAAGGCCCCTTTCACACTGGGGCGGAGCCGCGGTGACTGTATTTAGCGCTGCTTTACCGTCGTTTTGCCCGCGGGATTTGGCCGCTCGCGGTGCGGTTTTACCCCCCGGGAGCGTCCGAAAAAGGTTTAAAATCCCCCGCAGAGCACCGCCGTAGCGGCGCTTTGCGGCGGTATTGCCGGGGTATTACCGCGGTGTCCCATTCAAATCAATGGGAAGGAGCGGTATAGGAGCGGTGAATACACCGCTCCTATCCCGCTCCAAAGATGCTCCTAGCAGGACTTTTTTTGCCGTCCTGCTAGCGCACCGCTCCAGTGTGAAAGCCCGCCGGCTTTCACACTGGAGTGAATGGGGCCGTTTTTTTCAGGCGGTGTACAGGCGCTATTTTTAGCGCTGTACCGTCTGAAAACCGCCCCAGTGTGAAAGGGGCCTTAGACTAATATATATATATATATATACAGTGGTGTGAAAAAGTGTTTGCCCCCTTCCTCATTTCCTGTTCCTTTGCATGTTTGTCACACTTAAGTGTTTCGGAACATCAAACCAATTTAAACAATAGTCAAGGACAACACAAGTAAACACAAAATGCAATTTGTAAATGAAGGTGTTTATTATTAAAGGTGAAAAAAAATCCAAACCATCATGGCCCTGTGTGAAAAAGTGATTGCCCCCTAAACCTAATAACTGGTTGGGCCACCCTTAGCAGCAACAACTGCAACCAAGCGTTTGCGATAACGTGCAATGAGGCTTTTACAGCGTCCTGGAGGAATTTTGGCCCACTCATATTTGCAGAATTGTCCTAATTCAGTTACATTAGAGGGTTTTCGAGCATGAACGGCCTTTTTAAGGTCATACCACAACATTTCAATAGGATTCAGGTCAGGACTTTGGCTAGGCCACTCCAAAGTCTTCATTTTGTTTTTCTTCAGCCATTCGGTGGTGGACTTGCTGGTGTGTTTAGGATCATTGTCCTGCTGCAAAACCCAAGTTCGTTTCAGCTTGAGTACACGAACAGATGGTCGGACATTCTCCTTCAGGATCTCTTGGTAGACAGCAGAATTCATAGTTCCTTTTATCACGGCAAGTCTTCCAGGTCCTGAAGCAGCAAAACAGCCCCAGACCATCACACTACCACCACCATATTTTACTGTTGGTATAATGTTCTTTTTCTGAAATGCAGTGTTCCTTCTACGCCAGATAAACTTGGACACACACCTTCCAAAGAGTTCCACTTTTGTCTCATCGGTCCACAGAATGTTGTCCCAAAAGTCTTGGGGATCATCAAGATGTGTTGTGGAGAAATTGAGACGAGCTTTGATGTTCTTTTTGCTCAGCAGTGGTTTTCTCCTTAGAACTCTACCATGCAGGCCATTTTTGCCCAGTCTTTTCCTGATGGTGGAGGCATGAACGCTGACCTTAACTGAGGCAAGTGAGGCCTGCAGTTCCTTGGACGTTGTTGTGGGGTCTTTTGTGACCTCTTGGATGAGTCGTCGCTGCGCTCTTGGGGTAATTTTGGGCGGCCGGCCACTCCTGGGAAGGTTCACCACTGTTCCATGTCTTCGCCATTTGTGGATAATGGCTCTCACTGTGGTTCGCTGGATTCCCAAAGCTTTGGAAATGGCTTTATAACCCTTTCCAGACTGATAGATCTCAATTACTTTCTTTCTCAATTGTTCCTGAATTTCTTTGGGTCTCGGCATGATGTGTAGCTTTTAAGGATCTTCTGGTGGACCTTACTGTGTCAAGCAGCTCCTATTTAAGTGATGCCTTGATTGTGAACAGGTGTGGCAATAATCAGGCCTGGGTGTGGCTAGAGAAATTGAACTCAGGTGTGGACAACCACAGTTATAGTATGTTTTAACAAGGGGGGCAATCACTTTTTCACACAGGGCCATGATGGTTTGGATTTTTTTTCACCTTTAATAATAAAACACCTTCATTTACAAATTGCATTTTGTGTTTACTTGTGTTGTCCTTGACTATTGTTTAAATTGGTTTGATGTTCCGAAACACTTAAGTGTGACAAACATGCAAAGGAACAGGAAATGAGGAAGGGGGCAAACACTTTTTCACACCACTGTATATATATGCATTCATCATAGCCTATATATACAGTGCATTCGTTGGTGTACAGTTTCTATTACAGTGCAAGCAGTGTACACAGTATATAATACAGTGTAGTTCGGTGTTAAAAACAAAATACCCATCATGTCCGGAAGGCCTCCAAGGAGAGACAGATGCTCACAGGCCACTAAAAGGGCACAATAATCAAACTGTTTCCTGGTTTAAATTAGGGAACGTGTATTTTAATGTTTCTTTTCTTTGGAGCTGTGAATTTTTTACTTATGGATTATGGTGACCCTGTGTTTTTAATATGGGTTCAACAGTCCCATGGTTAATTTTTTAAGTTTTTTTTTTGTAAAATTATAACTTACAATTATGTAGTTACCGGTATCAGTGCAGATACTAAGCAAACAAGTACTGTACTTGTGCAATTGCATCAATATTAAAACTGATATATTCAGACTCGGCTCACATATGTGCAGGCCGGTTTGCAATGCGGTATCAAAGCCCAGTCCTGTGTGACAGCGGTTCAGGTGCAATTTCAATGCGAATTGTGGTGTAGGAGATAAGAAATTGCACATGAACCAGACTAAAATGGCACAGGACTCTTTTTTTAAATCACACTGGGCCAGCACATTTGTGAACAGGCTGTAAAAACTCACTGAAACGCACATGAAAAACTGATGTGAAACTGATGTCTCTGCAAGTGAAATCTATGCATTTTTTCCATCCGTTTTCATGCATGTATGGTGTGAACAAGCCCTAAAAAACTGTCACATAACAGTAAAAATAGGTATCGGTAATTGGTATTGGCGAGTAAGGATGAGCTCAGGCATGTTTGCAACCCGTACGTGTAGAGCCCGCCAGGAAGTCACAGCGCTAATCACAGGCAGTGAGACATTTCTCGGTCTCTGCAGCCAGGGATCGGGTAAATGTCTCGCTGCCTGTGATTAGCGCTGTGCAGTGCCGACGTCCTGATCTCTGTCACTGTACATACAGGTTGTGAACACACCTGAGCTCATCCTTATTGGTGAGTACTTGAGAAAAGGAATCGATACTCAGTCTTAAAAAACTGGTATCGGTGCATCCCTACAATTATGCATTTGCTTTTTCAGTGGTAGTTGGAAAGCCCTTAAAGAGACCCTTAAAGGGTCCAAAAAATACTAAACAAGATAGTAACCTCTTCTGCGGCACATAATGCATACTCAATTGATTAAGAGGTTGTTGGGAGTAACCACTGAGCTCATTGGGATACCAAGGAGATCAACACTCCTGGAAGGGTCGGTTTCTTTGTTGACTTCAATAGTTTTCTGTCATGGAGCAGCATTTGGTGGCATGGGTAGCTAGAGACAGGGTTGCTTTAAAATATAATTTACATGATTTACTGCAGGAAAAAGTAGACGTGTGAAGAGACCCTGACCTATTTTTTTAAATTTTAGCCAATTTTGGTTTTTGAGCAGGGAAGCATTTTTAAACAATTTTGCAATAGCTACCCAGAAGGGCTAACAGACTGATGCCTGTAGTTCATCCTTAAAAACATTCTCTTTTATCATTTTTTTTTTCACAAAGTAGAAGCATTTCAAGAATAAAGGGCATCATTTTGTGTTCAATCCACAACACCCACATGCTGCTTGTTGACATTTACTACTATACTAATATTTGTTTGGAGGAAGACTGAATATCTACAGATGGATTTACAAGCTTAGAATTGTAATTCAAATTTAGCCGGACAATATGTGTTATAGCTAAGATAATATGCCAAATCGGTTTGAAAACTGGGTACATTGACAGAATGCAGTTTTTAAAATTATACTTGCATGGGGGGGGGGGGGGGTCCAGTCTATGCAGAATCACAAAATTTATGACTACCTGGGATGCATCACTCGTTCCAGATTAGACAGATACATGGAGATGTCCAGGAGAATTAAAAAACGGTAATAAATTGGCACTACCCATGATTTGGTTGGCAAAAAAGGCTTTCTTCTTTTGTCGTTTGACTGGACACAAGAAAAGGCCAACAGGACTGCATGCAAAGTGGGAATCCTCAGGAAATTGTCAGTCTTCCAACAAATTAGAGCTGCAGCCCTCAAGTATTTTGATGATGGCATGCCTATCCCTAGTGTAGATGGTCAGGCACTATAGCTGGCTGTGTGTGTCACCTATAGCAGCCCCCTTTCATATAAGGCAAGCAGGCCTACGGGTACTCGGCTGCTGCAAGGTCTTATACACAATGCTATAATACCTGGCCACCACGTCGGGGCAAGAGCAAGCTAAGCACAGCAAACATGTACTTACGGTTGGCCAACAGGCAGAGTGGTCAGTGCAGGCAATGTTCAAAGAGTAGTCAGGGTCAAATCTGTGGTCAAAAGTCAGGCATAGTTCAGGAAGTAGTCCAAAGTTTAATCCAAGGTCAATAACAAGTTAATCCAAACTAGCTGACAAGGCTGGGATGGACGAAGGTAAAATTCAAGGCACGGGAACAAGGCAGGTAAACAGGGAGCTTGAAGCATATGTTTTAAATACAATCACAAGCATTACACTAAAGGCTTGGCAGGCTTAAAACTGGTTTGCTATCCACCCAGAGGCTGTGTCTGCATCAATCACCCAGCAGGTGGACAATCAGACAGGAAGCCAAAACCAGGATGCTGAAATGAGAGCAGCAGCTGCCATGGAACAGGGGCATTAAACACCACTGACAGATGATAGGACCAAGAGGCCTAAATGTTAAGACACTAGCCAAAGGGAGGTGTCTGTCTCCCATAAAATTAGAATGACGGCACTTTGGAATGATATGGGTGGGTAACATATTGACCTATGGCAGCACTGTAATGAGGGTAAGGAAGCAAGGTCTAATGCCCTGTACACACAGTCGGAAATTCTGACGGAAAATGTCCGATCGGACCATGTTGTCAGGAAATCCGCCCGTGTGTGGGCTCCATCTGACTTTTTCTGTCGGAATTTCCGATGGAACAAAATTTGAGATCCTGCTCTCAAATTTTCCGACAACAAAATCCGACCGGACTTATTCCGATCGTGTGTAGAGAATTCCGACGGACAAAGTGCCACGCATGTTCAGATCAAATTACAAGACCAAAGCTATTGGCTACTAGCCTCTATATAGTTCCGTTGTACGCAACGAACGTCACCACGTTTAGAATGATCGGATTTTCCGACAACTTGTCCGACCGTGTGTATGCAACACCAGTGACGGACAAAATCCGTCGGAAAAAATCAGACGGATTAGACTGTGAAGCGTAGGCTGGAACTTTAGCCCACCTTCTCCAGCAGCAACCATGCTTCCTACCCCAGTTACAGGGGTAGAAATAAAGGCTTCACTCCAAGCACACCCCTGTCTAGCATCTAAACATGAGTGCTGCCACGTTTCTGTTGCTGGGACTCCTCCATACCATCTAGTACCGGATTTCGGAACCAGAGTTCCTCCAACGGTTTCTAGGGGTTCCTTGAGCAATGAGCAATTTCTGCCTCCCAGATAAGTTCCCACCATTAATCTTTTTTATCTTTAATTGGTTAATTCTTCCCAATGACCACAACAACAGTAACAAACATTCTTTCCTGACCAACACACTAATGTATCATGAGTTGTAGATATAGTGACTTTTAGCAGGGGTTCCCTGAGAGGGGAGGTAATTTTAAGGGTTCCTCTGTGTTGAAAAGATTGAGAAAGGTTGATCTAGTGGAAAGAGTTCCCTTCCACTAGTTTCTAGCCTATGTGGTCTCGCAGGGGCAGATAGTTACCCAACCACCATTATTTTATTTTATTTCTTTTTTAAGCTTTCATTGTTTGCATTTTTAATTTTTTTTTTATAATTGCATGAATTCATATTTTTTTTGTGTTCTTCCGTTCCATTTGTTTGGATGCAAGAACACCAATGACACCCTTGAAATATATCTGCTACAAAAGATCCCCGGTACTTAAATCAACCTCTCTTGTATACTCCTGGTGGACCCAATCAACCCTCAAAGAAAACAATATATATAAAGAAAGATGGGAACTAGACCTAGGAATCAAAATTAGCGAAGCTCAATGGGAAAAAGCCTGTATTTTGGCCCACAAGTGTTCACTAAGCACAAAGACTCAAGAAATATCTTACAAAATTCTAACCCAATGGTATGTGAAGCCACAAAAGGTCAGGAAGTGGTTCCCTACAACCTCTGAAACCTGTTGGAGATGTGGCACAGATATAGGCACGTTTTTACACATCTGGTGGACATATCCCCTGATCCTGGACTATTGGAGAAAATCATATTCTGGATAAAACACATAACTGAGACCAATTTAAATCTAAATGCTACAGCCTGCTTGATTCATGTTAACTCATACACACCTGGTAAATACAAGAAGACCTTCACCAGGCACCTCTTAAACGCAGCTAAAACCATGATTCCCTTACACTGGAAATCCACCTACACTCCAAGAGTAAAGGATAGGTTTGACAACGTTCAATACACCTATAAAATGGAAGAAATTCTAGCAATGGGAAAATAAAATAATGCCAACTTCAATAAGATTTGGCAACCCTGGTATCTGTTAACACTATGAGACGAGTTTAAAACAGCAACCATTTCGACCCAATAAACTCCTGGTATTAGGTAGTGTATTAGTGGTGTAGTGGTTAGCATCTAGCAGTAAGAAGGGTCGCTGGTTCGAATCCCAACCTCGACACTTCCTGCCTGGAGTTTGCATGTTCTCCCTGTGCCTGCGTGGGGTTTCCTCCGGGTACTCCGGTTTCCTCCCACAATCCAAAGACATGCAGGTAGGTTAATTGGCTTCTGTCCAAAAATTGGCCCTAGTATATGAATGGGGACCTTGGATTGTGGGCTCCTTGAGGTAGGGACCGATGTGAGTGTGCAATGTATAGGGATGGAGACAGTTGAAGACACACACTCAGGTTGAACTGGATGGACTGATGTCTTTATTCAACCTTACTAACTATGAAACTATCAGATAAGAGCAATAACAATATAGTCTCTAAACTATTCCTATTCATTATATATTTCCCTAAATATTATAATCACCTGTCAAAACTTTATTTGTAATATTATGCTTTTCTCTTACCCCCCCCCCTTTTTTTTTTTCCCCCTCCCTTTACCCATCCTCCCCTCCACCCTTCTCCCAACAAACCACACTACCTACAATTAATGCTTTATTAATTCATTATCTTTTGCAAATTGTGCAATGTTACACTGTTCACTGACATGGATTTCGATACGCATAAATTGACGATTGTTATTTTTCCCCGTACAAAGGTCAGATTTTCTGATGGAAAAGGTCTGATCGGATTATGTTGTCGGAAAATCCGACTGTGTGTGGGCTCTAGCGGGCTTTTTCCGTCGGAAAAAATTTGAGAGCAGGATCTCAAATTTTCCGACATCAAAATCAGACTTTTTCCAATCGTGTGTCGAGAATTCCGACGGACAAAGTGCCACGCATGCTCAGATCAAATTACGAGACCAAAGCTATTGGCTACTAGCCTCTACGTAGTTCCGTCGTACGCAACGAACTTCACCACGTTTGGAATGATCGGATTTTCCGACAACTTTGTCTGACCGTGTGTAGGCAACACCAGTTTCGGACAAAATCCGTCGGAAAAAATCAGACGGATTTTGTGGTCGGAATTTCCGACCGTGTGTACTGGGGCTTAGTCACTTGTATGCTAAGTATGCTTTCAATAAACTTTGACTGTGATAAAAAAAAAGAACACCAATGCAGGCACATGTGCATATTACAAAATACAAAGTCTGCAACAAAAAACTGTGTTCACATCAGGGCTCATTTCATCTTTGTGATATTCCCCTGGCACGGAGGGGGGGGTCATGCTTAAGCACAAAACTGAGGAGACAATATTACCCTAATAACAGACATACTGTATATTAAATGTAAATATATCCCTTTTCTGGTCACAAAAATTAGATTTCATCACCGATTATTAGAACTTATTTTAGATTTCCATTTACCGTTCTATTATTAAATGTATTTATAATCTCTGTAGAAAGTGCTTTATGACCAAAAAATAAAAAATACAGATTTTCTATACAAATCTATTTCAATGAGATCTCTATTATCGAAATATAGAAGCATTTTTAAAGCTTAAAACATCATTCATTTACTTTCATTGGATGGATTTTCAATTATTGTTCCATCCTGGGTGCATTGTTGGAGCGCACATTCCATATGGAAATGAAAAAATGTCACAGTGTGTCTTTTCTTCCTTTCCTGAATGTAAGACCACCTCTGGAGTAACTGCAGTCAGGTGTTACTGAAAAGGGTACTTCATCTCAGGAAGAGAAAGCCTTGCAATGGAACAGAACAGAGCCATGCTGTGCATTATGGAAGCCACAGCAAATCATGCAGTATTCTATCAGAACGCAGGCAGTGGGGTAAAACCCACATTTTATAGACTGTAAAAAAAAAATTTAAACTATATTAGTATCAGGTCAGTTGTATGCTAATTTAATTTTTAAGTTTATATATTTTTAAACCTTTATTTTATATCTTTTTTTCTACTTCTATAACACTTCGTATTACACATTTTAAAGTGAAACTAAACTAATCCGTCAACATGACCTATTTTTATCCGTATGCTGCTAGCATGAGTAAATAGATAGGAATTAAAGCGGAGTTCCACCCTAAAGTGGAACTTTCCGCTTATCGGATTCCCCCCCCTCCAGTGCCACAATTGGCACCTTTCAGGGGGGAGGGAGGTGCAGATACCTGTATAATACAGGTATCTGCACCCACTTCCGGGACTAGCATCCCCGCCCATATCCGAGGATGCCCACCCCTATCCGAGGATGCCCCGTTGTGTCTTGGGGAACACAGTTCCCAGGACACAGCGGGGACCAATAGAGAAGCGCATCGCGACTCGCGCATGCGCAGTAGGGAACCGGGCAGTGAAGACGTTGCATCTTCACTTCCTGATTCCCTGACCGAGGATAGTGGCGGGGCAGCGAGAGACGAGCGCTCGCTCGTCACATTCTGCCGACACCGCTGGAACCTGGAACAGGTAAGTGTCCATTTATTAAAAGTCAGCAGCTGCAGTATTTGTAGCTGCTGACTTTAAAAAAAAAAAAAAAATCGGGTGGAGCTCCTCTTTAACATGATATTTACTTATTTTAAACTTTTTTTTTTCTTAGGTTCCTTCATAATTTTTGGCTTAGGTTAAAATGATGTGTTATATCCCAGGAATGCTCATAAACATCCTTTCCATCTGGAGGAGTGGAGGATGGGGCTTCCTCAACTAAGCAAACCCTCCTGCCTGCATGCCTGAGCTAAGGGCAGATGGATTTCAGGAAGTAAATGCTACATGAATCATCTGTCTTTACTTAAGATGGCCACAACTAGAAATGCTAGGGGGGTGTTTTTCAAAGTGATTTCTCAACAAAGTAATGCAAGGAGATATGGATGGATGGGGGAGTCTACTTTAACCACCACACACCCTCCGTATAGACAAATGATGGCGGGAGGGTGGCTCTCTCATTCTGGAACGACATCATATGACGCTGTACCATGGGGGCGTGCAGCACGACGAACAGTGGCGCGATGTGTTTCTGGGACATGGCGCATCCCCGATCTCGGTAAAGAGCCTATGACAAGGCTCTTTACCCATGTGATCAGCTGTGTCCAATCACAGCTGATCACATGTCAACAAGGAAATGCCGGTTATTGGCACTGACAGCATGTAAAGAGAGAAGAGCCAATCAGATAATCAGGACACTGATCATCAGTGCCCTGATTATCAGTGCAGCCCCAACAGTGCCCAGCAGTGATGCCAGTCAGTGTCCAGCAGTAATTCCAGTCTGTGCCATCTATCAGTGCCCATCAGCGCCACCTATCAGTGCTCATCAGTGCTGCATATCAGTGCTGCCTAGCAGTGCCCATCAGTGCTCCATATTAGTGCTGACTCATCAGTGCCCATTAGTGCAGCCTCATCAGTGCACATCAGCGAAGGAGAAAAATTATTTATTTACAACATTTTCTAACAGAAACTAAGAAAAAATATTTTTTTTAAAAAAAATTCGATCTTTTTTAGATTTTTTGCAAAAAATAAAAAACCCAGTGGAGATTAAATACCACCAAAAGAAAGCTCTAAAAAAATTAAAAACTTTTCAAAATGAGTACAGTGTTGCACGACGGCGCAAATGTCATTTAAATTTGACAGCTCTGAAAGCTAAAAATTGGCCTGGGCACGAAGAGGGTGAAAGTGCCCGGTATTAAAGTTAAATTTTGCTTTAGGTTCACCTTTCTTTTTTTTTTTTTCACACCTAGGTTCACCTTTCTACCATTGCTAGCCTTCTTCTGAAAATGCTAATCGCATGGCTTTGTACATCCTCGAACAGGAGCAGTGATATCAGGATCATGGCTGCATCCATTTACAGAGTTTTGCTGGGTATCCTGTGTACAATGATATTGTCACATTAAATGACCTCTCCCTCTCCCCCCTCCCTGGCCAGCCATGCTGCATGTTTGAAATAAGAGTCTGGTAAGGATTTTTCGGGGGACCTCACACTTTTTAATTTGATTTTTGAGAATCAATATCAGACTCAACCCCCAAACGGTCTGGTATCAATTTCCTGGGAGACCCGCGCATAGACCCCTCACAAGGTCCCCCAATATACATAGAAGACCTTTGGAGGGGTCTGTGTGTATTTCCTTTAAAAAAAGAAAAAAATCGAATGAAATAAAATTTTCCGCCAATTTTAAATACTTTTTTCCTTTGTAAATGTCAGTACTTTCTGTATATCACAGAGATGTGCCCCTTCACACTCCCCCCCCCCCCCCCGGCTGTTTTTTTAGGTTATTTAACCACAAGGTTTACCCCCCTTCATGACCAGGCCATTTTTTGCGAATACGGCACTGCGTCGCTTTAACTGACAATTGCGCGGTCGTGCGACGCTGTACCCAAACAAAATCCATGTACTTTTTTTCACACAATCAGAGCTTTCTTATGGTGGTATTTGATCACCCTCGGTTTTTATTTTTTGCGCTATCAACAAAAAAAGAGTGACACATTTGAAAAAAAATATATATATTTTTTTTACTTTCTGCTATAAAAGATATCCAATAAAAATTTTTTAAAAAATCGAATTTCTTCATCAATTTAGGCCAATATGTATTCTGCCACATGTTTTTGGGAAAAAAATCCCAATAAGCGTATATTGATTGGTTTGCACAAAAGTTATAGTATCTACAAACTATGGGACATTTTTATGGCATTTTTTTTTTATGGCAGGGAAGGGGTTAACATCAGAGGCAATCAAAGGGTTAAGTGTGCTCATAGGGAATGATTTCTAACTGTGTGGGGGATGGTTTAACGGGAGGAGGAGAAAGATCTGTGTTCCTGATTAGCAGGAAGACAAAATCTCTCTCTTCCTCTGTGACAGAACAGCGGTCTGCCTTGTTTACATAGGCAGACCGTCTTTCTGCCTCTCCAGCAAATGATCAGGACTCAGGAGGTCCCGGGGGCCATTGCAGCCACAGGACCCGCTGATTGGCTCCTTCTGTGTCCAATCACAGCGGAAGCAGGTCGCCGGCACCATGCGCGCTCGCCCCAGACCCCGAGGCGCAAACAACGTACAGGTGCACTATTTTCCACAGCCGGGCCGCCCTGCCGCGGTAAATGTGCGGTGGGCGGTCCGGAAGCAGTTAAAGGAACTAAACATGTTTAATGTTTAACTTTAAGCATTTAAAATTCACTGCTCCTGGCTAAATGGAATTTTTCAACTTTCTTTTTTCTTTTTTTGCATTGGCACGTGTAATTTTTGACACCCCCTTTCCTATTAGCCCAGAAAATGGGCATTTCTAATTTGACAGATTTTGCTCAGATTGATTTAAATGGGGTTTGGGTGTCAGGGATACCACATGCAGGCATCCAACAGGAATTAGGATGAATAAGTGAAAGTACATTTATGTAGACAATAACACACTTTCAATACCAACACCAGTAAACATAAGCAAGTAAGTGAAAGTAAACGTAACAATGCAAAACCCTAAACAATAACCTAACTATATACTAATAAAGGGAGCACACACAAGCACATCAGGCCAGGGACAGGAGACAAGGGGAGCAGGAAACAGGTTACAGGGAACAGGTCTCGGGATCAGGGTACAAGGATCAGGAATGGAGACTCAGGCAGGTACATGACTTGCAGGAAAATACTGAAGCCCGGAACCTCAGTGAAGGGCGGGCTTATATACTCCCAACAGTCCACATCAGGTGCCACCTAATTCTTTGCATAGTCCATCTGCTGGGAGACACCTGCTGGTGTCCACCAGAACTACGCCCTTTGGTTCAGAGAACAGCAGTGCCACCAGCAGGTGACCCAAGTAATGACACAGGTCCTGAGATTGGGTTTGGCAGCCAAACTTCCATAGGTGTGCGCCGCCTAATGCACTAGGGCATTGTTGGCGAACCTTGGCACCCCAGTTGTTTTGGAACTACATTTCCCAGTGTAGTTGAGCATCACTGGAAATGTAGTTCCAAAACCTCATGGGGTGCCAAGGTTCGCCATCACTGCACTAGGGTGTGCACCCCAAAGCTCAAACACAGAGCAACAGAGGCAGTGGCTAAGGATATGCACATGTCACAGCTGGGATGCTATGCCATGACAGAAATCATAGAGAGCAAAGCAATATTTTTTTAAATTTAGTTTTTTCTTTTTTTATTTATTTTTACATTTTTAAGTTGGGGGGTCTTTGGTGAACTATCATGGGTCTAAACAGACCCACGATGTCTCACATTTAAGACTGAGCCTCAGCTGCACATTTGTTCGCATAGTGAAGTTTAGTAAACACAGTTTACTATACTTCAGAACCACTTCAGCCCCGGACCAAATTGTCAGCTTAAGGACCAGAGGTCTTTTTTCAATTTCGCACTGCACTGCACTGCACTTTTAACTGGTAATTGCGCGGTCATGCAATGTTGTAACCAACCGAAATTTGCGTCCTTTTCTTCCCACAAATAGAGCTTTCTTTTGATGGTATTTGATTGCCTCTTTGATTTTTATTTTTTGCGATATAAACGGAAAAAGACCGAAAATTTTGAAAAAAAAAAGATATTTTCTACTTTTTGTTATAAAAAAAATCTAATAAACTCAATTTTAGTCAAACATTTGGGCCAAAATGTATTCAGCCACATGTCTTTAGTAAAAAAAAATGCCAATAAGCGTATATTTATTGGTTTGCGCAAAAGTTATAGCTTCTACAAACTAGAGTACATTTTCTGGAATTTACACCGCTTTTAATTTATGACTGCCTATCTCATTTCTTGAGGTGCTAAAATGGCAGAGAAGTACAAAACCCCCCCCAAATGACCCCATTTTGGAAAGTAGACACCCCAAGCTATTTGCTGAGAGGCATGTTGAGCCCATCGAATATTTTTTTTTTTTTAGTCCCAAGTGATTAAATAAAGACTAAAAAAAAAAAGTTTTTTTTTTTCAAAAAGTTGTCACTAAATGATATATTGCTCACACATGCCATAGTTATATGTGGAATTTCACCCCAAAATACATTTTGCTGCTTCTCCTGAGTATGGGGATACCACATGTGTGGGACTTTTTGGGAGCCTAGCCGCGTACGGGGCCCCGAAAACCAAGCACCGCCTTCAGGATTTCTAAGGGTGCAAATTTTTGATTTCACTCCTCACTACCTATCACCGTTTCGAAGGCCATAAAATGCCAAAATAGCACAAAACCCCCCCAAATGACCCCATTTTGGAAAGTAGACACCCCAAGCTATTTGTTGAGAGGCATGGTGAGTATTTTACAGCTCTCATTTGTTTTTGAAAATGAAGAAAGTAAAGAAAAAAAAATATTTTTTTTCTTTTTTCAATTTTAAAAACTTTGTGACAAAAAGCGAGATCTGCAAAATACTCACCATACCTCTCAGCAAATAGCTTGGGGTGTCTACTTTCCAAAATGGGGTCATTTTGGGGGGTTTTATGCCATCTGGGCATTCCATGGCCTCCGAAACTGTGATTGGCAGTGAGAAGTGAAATAAAAAAATTACACCCTTAGAAAGCCTGAAGGCGGTGATTGGTTTTTGGGGTCCCGTACGCAGCTAGGCTCCCAAAAAGTCCCACACATGTGGTATCTCCGCACTCAGGAGAAGCAACAGAATGTATTTTGGGGTGTATTTCCACATATGCCCATGACATGTTTGAGCAATATATCATTTAGTGACAACTTTTTGTAAAAAAAAATATATATATTTTTTTTTTTTCATTATTCAATCTCTTGGGACAAAAAAAAAAAAAAATTAATGGGCTCAACATTGCTCTCAGCAAATAGCTTGGGGTGTCTACTTTCCAAAATGGGGTCATTTGGAGGGGGTTTGAACTGTCCTGGCATTTTATGCACAACATTTAGAAGCTTATGTCACACGTCACCCACTCTTCTAACCACTTGAAGACAAAGCCCTTTCTGACACTTTTTGTTTAAATGAAAACATATTTTTTTTTTGCAAGAAAATTACGTTGAACCCCCAAACACTATATATATTGTTAAAGCAAAGGCCCTACAGATTAAAATGGTGGGTGTTGCATTTTTTTTTTTTCCACACAGTATTTGCGCAGCGATTTTTCAAACGCATTTTTTGTGGAAAAAATACACTTTTTTTTATTTTAATGCACTAAAACACACTATATTGCTCAAATTTTTGATGAAATAAAAAATATGATCTTAGGCTGAGTACATGGATACCAAACATGACATGCTTTAAAATTGCGCACAAACACGCAGTGGCGACAAACTACATACATTTTTAAAAGCCTTTAAAAGCCTTTACAGGTTACCACATTAGATTCACGGAGGAGGTCTACTGCTAAAATTACCGCCCTCGATCTGACCTTCGCGGTGATACCTCACATGCATGGTGCAATTGCTGTTTACATATGACGCCAGACCAACGCTTGTGTTCGCCTTTGCGCAAGAGAAGGGGGGCAGGGGTGCTTTATTTTATTTATTTTTTATTTATTTAGCTTTTTTATTTTGTTTTTAAACTGTTCCTTCCATTTTTTTTCTTTGTTATCATTTTTATTGTTATCTCAGGGAATGTAAATATCCCCTATGATAGCAATAGGCAGTGACAGGTACTCTTTTTTTGAAAAAAATGGGGTCTATTAGACCCTAGATCTTTCCTCTGCCCTCAAAGCATCTGACCACACCAAGATCGGTGTGATAAAACGCTTTCCCAATTTCCCAATGGCGCGGTTTATATCCGGGAGGGGGGACATTCCCTCCCACTGCTTGTAAAAGCAGTCTAGAGGCTAATTACCCGCTAGAATTGCTTTTACATGAAAGCCGATCACTGGCTGAAAAGAATGATACCAAGATGATACCTAAACCTGCAGGCATCATTCTGGTATAACCATTCAAAGTCCAGCAACATACTGGACATATATTGTAATCTTTTTTTTTTCATGCAGCCTCTGGGCTGAACGAAAAAAAGAGATTGATTGGTGGGTATGCCCACCATTAGAATACCTCCCTTCATCCACCCACTTCTAATGATGGGCATACATGCACCATTTATATATGCCGAAGCATGGGGGCATCCTCCCACAAAAGTTATGCCGTGTACACACGGTCTCACTTTTCCACAGGGCAAGGCTCCGTCGGAATTTCGACCGTATGTACGCGGCATTAGGAGCCAATCGCTCCCCCCCCCCCTGCTGCCCCCATGCTTCGGCATATATGCTCTTTTTTTTAACTTAACTACAGCGTTGGAGTCGTGGCTTTATGTATCGTGGGAGCAAACGCTGTTGCTGTCAAGATAAATAGATCTGCGCTGCAACTGAATGGCGCACCTGAAAACAAAAAAATGGTTAACACTAAAACACAGTAAACAAAATACATACCTGAAAAGCAAGCATGATAAAACATAATAAAACATTGCAGAATAGAATGGAGTAAAAAAAGAGCAACAATAGAGAGAGAATAGAGAGAGAGAGAGAGAGAGAGAGAGAGAACAATAAAACCACAAGTATTTTTTTATTTTTTTGAGATTTACAGGTAAAAAAGCTCCTGACTGTTAGCGACTGAATCAAAACGCTACCACAAAAAAAATGTTATGGATCGCAGGGATCAGGCCTGACTCTGCGAACGCTGCAGTTATGTGTGCTTAGTGTTTTGTAAGTGACAGTGATCGATCGATACTGCACTTGGGTGGGCTGGGCTGGGCTGGGCGGAGGGGGAAAACGCAGGTGCTAGCAGGTATCTGGGCTGATGCCGCTAACAATGCGTTTTTTTTTGGAACCCTAAACTGCTGGGACGCTAGTATAGATCTGATCAGATCAGATATTGATCTGTTCAGATACTGTACCACTAAGGGAGGTGTATGCTTTGCGCGTGGGTGTTTGCGGTACTGGCACTAACCTGGGGCGACGTAGACCTTATTTGACCCTAAAACCTAATTGATATCACCCACCGGGCGATCAGGGGGTTAAACCGTTATTGGGTAATAAATGGCGGGTGCCCTGACAGTATAAAAAAAAAACTAACTAACCAGCGTCACCCGCGTCACCCGTAACAGTTATACGGTGATCACTGGTGAAAGGGTTAACTAGGGGCAATCAGGGGGTTAAAACCTTTATTAGGTAATATATGGGGGTACCTGACGCTATATATAAAAACCTGACGGGGAACCTAAATAACGAAATAACTAACTGGCTAACCAGCGTCACCAGTGACACTTATACGGTGATCACTGGTGAAAGGGTTAACTCTAGGGGCAATCAGGGGGTTAAAACCTTTATTTAGGTGGTAATATGGGGGTACCTGACCTAAAAACCAATTTATGAACCTATATAAACATGGCGGTTAACCTAAAAAAAAAACTGGCTACCTAGCGATCAGAAAAACGATCGCTTAGTGACACTGGCAAAAGGGGGTTAAAGGGTTACCTGGGGGGCAATCAAGGGGTTAAACCTTTATTAGGGGGGGTAGGGGGCTAGGGTAGGGTAGGGGGCTACCTTGGACCTAAAACTAACTGCCCTGACAGTTATTACAGTCACACTGACACTAAATGCAGTGATCAGTAAATAAATGATCACTGCAATTAGTGACACTGTGACTGGGGGGGGAGGGGGTGATCTGGGGGTGATCTGGGGGTGACAGGGGGGTGGAATGTGTGCCTATGTGTACTGGTGTCAGTGTACTGTTGGTGCACTAACCTGTGTGTGTTCACTCCTCGGCGTTCCGGTCTTTCTGACCGACGCGCCGAGTGTGACATCACTTCCTCTGCCTGTGTTTTGAATGACACAGCCAGGGGAAGCATCTGATTCGCTAGGAGCGATCGCGAGGGGGTGGCCAGAAACCACTGGCCGTCCCCTCATCCCGGATCGCTCCTGAAGCGATCCCGACCGTCCCCGCCGGCCGGGGGGGGTCCGATCGGACCCCCCACCCGCCGGAAGAATGGCACGTACAGGTACGTGATTTTGCCTGTACGTGCCATTCTGCTGACGTATATGTACATGGGGCGGTCGGGAAGTGGTTAATGCAGTATTAGCCCCCATTCACATTGGACCAATTTGACATGCGTTTTGACATGTCAAATTGCATGCCAAATGGCAGCCCATTGTCGGCAACGGCACTGTCCCAATTGGTGCGACGCCGACTTGATTTCCAAAAGTAGTTGCTGCACTACTTTTGGCAACTTTGGGGACGATTTCAATAGACATCTGTGCATGAACGCGCACCAATGTCTTTCAAAACTTGAAACTGAACTGTGGGTTTGAAGACTGAAGACTGACTGAACTCGCACGATTTCAAACCCACGTTCAGTGTCAGGGCTAAAACCCAAAAGCAAACATTTATTCCATTGCATCTTACCAATTCTTATGCCCCGTACACATGATCGGAAGTTCGGCCAGCAAAAGACCGATGAGAGCTTTTGGTAGGAAAATGCAGCCGTGTGTAGGCTCCATCTGACTTTTGCTGGCCGAATTCCCGCCAGCAAAAGATTGAGAGCAGGTTCTCAATTTTTCGGTCGGAAAAAGTTTTGATCGGAAATTCCAATTGTACCAATTCCGACGCGCAAAATTCCTACGCATGCTTGGAAACAATTTGACGCATGCTCGGAAGCATTGAACTTAATTTTCTCGGCTTGTCGTAGTGTTGTACGTCACCGTGTTCTTGACGGTCGAAAGTTCAGCGAACTTTTGTGTGACCGTGTGTATGCAAGCCAAGCTTGAGCGGAATTCCGTCGGAAAAAACATCCAAGACGTTCTGACGGAAAATCTGCTTGTGTGTACGTGGCATTAGATGTGATGGCTGTATTAGTTTTCTTTTTATGCTTTCTTTCTTCTATTTTCATCTGGTGATCCATCCATCAAGTTTGTTGTACAAGCTCTCCAATGTTAAAATACATTGAATAAGAGAACACGGGTGTATATGTATGCATTGATAATTAGACAATATTGAATAAAGCAGTTAGCTTTGTGTATGCGAGCGGCCTGCAATGCACTGCGCCAGTCGCAGTGCATTGCTGGCTGATGATTGGCCAAGCATGCATTGTGACCCGCATGCTTGGCCAATCAAAGAGCCAGCAGCGAGGAGAGCCATAATTGGCCACAGGGGGTTTAGTACACGCCCCACAGTATAAAAGGCCCCCGCGCCGGCGGCCTCGCATATTGTGTTGTCAGTGTCAGCGTGTCAGTGTTATGTGCTGCTGACTGCTGACATTATTTGCTATGATTCTGGGGATTAGTGTGTGCGTGCTGTTAGTACAGCATTGCAGTATCACATCTGGGGGGTGTCTATAGTATGCCTGTGAAGGGGGGCATGAAAGTGTCATTTTTGCAGGAAAAAAAGCTATTTAAAATCACTCGCGGCTATATGAATTGTCGGCTCCCGTAACACAGAGAACAGTCATTCATTGAAAGCCATTGATAAAAAAAAAAGTCATTGATAAAAAAAAAAAAAAAAGCGTGGGGGTCCCCCCAAATTCAACAACCAGGCCCTTCAGGTCTGCTATGGAAATTAAGGGGGACCCCAGCCAAATAAAAAAATGGCGTGGGGTCCCCCTCAAAATCCATACCAGACCCTTATCCGAGCACGCAACCTGGCACGCAACCGTACCAGGCCACATGCCCTCAACATTGGGAGGGTGCTTTGGGGGTCTGAGACCCCCAAAGCACCTTGAACCCATGTTGATGAGGACAAGGGCCTCGTCCCGACAACCCTGGCCATTGGTTGTGGGGGTCTGCGGGCGGGGGGCTTATCGGAATCTGGAAGCCCCCTTTAACAAGGGGACCCCCAGATCCCGGCCCCCCTGTGTGAAATGATAAGGGGGTACAAAAGTACCCCTACCATTTCACCAAAAAAGTGTCAAAAATGGTAAAAATTACAGGAGACCATCTTTGACAATTCCTTTATTAAAATCTTCTTTCTTCTGGTCTTCTTCCTTCTTCCTTTCTTCATCCTTCGGTATCTTCATCTTCTCCTTCCGGCATCTTCTTCCATCTTCTTCTTCCATCATCTTCTTCCTCCGATCCACTTCTTCTTGCTCTGGTCTTCTCGTCCGGCATCTTCTTCCATGGCGTCGGTGTCTCTTCTGGGCCGCTCCGCGCAATGGGAGGATCCCGCTGTGTGAGGCTTCGCTGCGTCTGACAGGTCTTTTATAACGGAGGGCGGGGCCACCTGGTAACCCCGCCCCCCTCATGGGGAATTCCCTATGGCTTTCCTCATGAGGTCAGAGGGGGGCGGGGTCGGAGGAAGAAGATGATGGAAGAAGATGCCGGAAGGAGAAGATGAAGAAACCGAAGGATGAAGAGAGGAAGACGGAAGACCAGAAGAAGATTTTAATAAAGGAATTCTCAAAGACCGTCTCCTGTCATTTTTACGATTTTTTACACTTTTTTGGTGAAATGGTAGGGGGGCGGGAATGGTAGGGGGCGGGAATGGTAGGGGGCGGGATCTGGGGGTCCCCGCCCGCAGACCCCCACAACCAATGGCCAGGGTTGTGGGGACGAGGCCCTTGTCCACCCCCAAAGCACCCTCCCAATGTTGAGGGCATGTGCCCTGGTACGGTTCAGGAGGGAGGGGGGGCGTTTTTTTTTTTGGCTGGGGTCCCCCTTAATATCCATAGCAGACCTGAAGGGCCTGGTTATTGAATTTTGGGGGACCCCCACGCTTTTTTTTTTTTTTTATCAATGACTTTTTTTTATCAATGGCTTTCAATGAATGACTGTTCTCTGTGTTACGGGAGCCGTCAATTCATTAGCCGCGAGTGATTTTAAATAGCTTTTTTTCCTGCAAAAATTACACTTTGTGCAGGGACAGTTCTAAGCACAGGAAACATGCGCCCCTTCACAGGCATACTATAGACACCCCCAGGTACGAAATTTAAAGGAATATTACACTTTTATTGTTTCACTTTAAGCATTATTAAAATCACTGCTCCTGAAAAAACAGCCATTTAAAAAAAAAAAAAATTGCATTGATACATGTCCCCTGGGACAGGACCCAGGTCCCCAAACACTTTTTATGACAATAACATGCATATTAGCCTTTAAAATTAGCACTTTTGATTTTGAACATTCGCATCCATTGTAACTAATAGGGTTCTTATGCTCGCACAGACTTTAGGTCCGTTTGCGGGTTCTGGTGCGAACCGAACCCGGGGGTGTTCGGCTCATCCCTACTCACTAATACAGGAAGTGTGTTACTGGCCAGATCACCAGGTTAAAGGAGAGGGGAAAAAGCGTAAAAAAAAGCAAAACTAATGCAGCCACCGCATCTAATAATTCGGAAAAAAAGGAAGCA
Source organism: Lithobates sylvaticus (assembly GCA_028564925.1). Taxonomy (NCBI): domain Eukaryota; kingdom Metazoa; phylum Chordata; class Amphibia; order Anura; family Ranidae; genus Lithobates; species Lithobates sylvaticus. The sequence continues at coordinate 488,773,686 of CM053030.1, read as the reverse complement.
GCGCCAGAAAACATCAAAATGTATGCTCCGATTTTAAATGTGAGTTTACTATTTTGCTTTTAATAAATTGTTGATACCGATTTACACTATGGGTGCCCCCTCTCTTCTTCCATAAAACGGTACACTGCTGAGTTTATACCTTGAGGATCGGGAGGCGCCTGGCACGTTCGATCCATACTAACATTGCTGATGATCATAGGACTCTATTGCCTGGACATCTAAAGTTGACTGTATCACTGCAGAGCCCTATATGCTCTGCCCTCCGGTAAGGGCATAGTACAAGTGGTGGAGGGATCCTATATCACATATTGTATAACTTCACTGCGGTGCTGTTATTTATATGACTCTGGATGTGGACATTGTTTGAGCCTATTTTCCATCTACCCCTAGCTACATCGAATTATGAATTCATAAGCATACAGCGAGGCTTGGACTCTTAATTACAGACTGGTTACGGGGATTTTTTTGAATCTATCCCTGTTTTTGATGTTTTCTGGCGCTGCTTCCTTTTTTTCCTTATTGACGTTTAGTGTGTGTATCCCACTTTGAGCGGCTGCCTGCTGATTTTGTTTTTTGTGCATTTATAGCGCGGTTTTAACCTTTTTCCAATTTGTCTTGCATCTAATAATTGATAAGCTGCAATATATTACATTTTTAAATTTGGGTTTAATACCTTTTTAAGTGTTGAATCCTAAAGAAGGCTTGATGAGACATGCGGTGGGAAATAAGGTGGAAGTCAAACAACATTTCTTAAGTGTATGTTTCCCAAAAGACAGCCTGATGTTAAATACATACACCATAGCTGTATAATTATATAAAATTAAACTGTTTGGGGTACAGAAGATTTAGTTCCAATCTGAAAAAAAAAACTAAGATGGTTGAAGGGTAATGTTATTGCAAGCTGCTGTACTGGAGCAAAACTGTAATTAAGAAGAAGCCCTCCAGTAAGGAGAGCACTCATAAAGTACGATTAAATAATGTTCTTCTAACCCCTTGCTAAAATTTTGTGAACTTGACTTTTCCAGTTTTTAGAGACTATGTTAGGGAAACATCTTGAAGAATAGTTCCGCAGCCAGAATTTGTTCAGAGTTGGTTACACAGTGTGAAACTAGAAATGTTACCGGGAAGAAATGTTAATATATATTTGCTGATAATGCTCTCTTAGAAATATTGTCACTCGAGACACAGGTAGAAGTTAGATGACGTCCGCTCTTACGCTTGTCACGCTCTTCAAGCACACTGCAGACTTTTTGTGTGTAATGCCAGTAGTGTGGTAATAGACTTGGCTGTGCCTCTGTAAGTGAGAAAAAAATAATATATATATTATATATATATATATATATATATATATACCCTTAAAAATCTCCATAGGCGACGTTTAAAAAATTCTACAGGTTGCATGTTTTGAGTTACAGAGGAGGTCTAGGGCTAGAATTATTGCTCTCGCTCTACCCATCGTGGCTATACCTCACATGTGTGGTTTGAATGCCGTTATCATATGCGGGCGCTACTCACGTATGCGTTCGCTTCTGCACGCAAGCTCGGCGGGACAGGGCGCATTTAAAAAAAAAAAAATTCTTATTTATTTTACCTTTTAAACAAAATTGTGTCACTTTTAAACCTATTACAAGGAATAAAATGTCCCTTTTAAAATCTAAGGGCAGAAGTGAAGTTTTGATGTTGTTTCCGCCCTGCAGTGGTATGGAGACGGGTGGGGGCCATCTTCCCCTTACTCGTCTCCATACCCAGCCAGCAGAAGGACCCTATCGCCTCCGCTGCTGCCAACGGCTCTGGTAAGCGGCGGAGGGCACCAGAGCGTGGCGGGAGGGGGGCCCCTCTCTCACCGCTGATAAAATTGATCTTGTGGCGAATCCGCGGCAGAGACCACTATTATTGGAAACCGGACCGCCGGCCGAAGAAGAGGATACCAGGGTTATTGCAGCTAGCGTCTGCCATAACAAAGATATCCCTCTTCAAAGTTAGGACGTATATCGGCGCGCGGCGGTCTGGAAGTGGTTAAAGTAAATCACATTTTTTCATATGGTCATGCAAATGTACGAGACAACAGCTAAGTGTCTGATGTGGGAAGTTTTTACCAGGATTGGGGTTTACACAGCACTGATATCAGATAATGGTACCCAATATATGAAAAATGTGTTCCATTCTGTTCTATGTTTGGCATAGACGATAGAACCTTGTGTCCACACTCATATTCATTGGTGGACAGGATGTATGGGCTGTTGAAGACAATTTACTGGGCCATATGAAACTTTGGATAGATTTTGTCACTAATTTTAGAAGTTCTAGTGGCAAATGATAGTTGCTTAGACCTAATGCTGTACAGTGGGAGATATAATGTTTACGTGTTTAAAAGAATTAACTAAATTGGTGTAGTTTTGTTTCTAAACAGATCCTTGTTTTAGATGTGATCTCTTGTTCCAATCAAAGCCACTAAAGGAATGTATGTCCGTAACTCTTGAAGACTGCAAGTACATTAAAGAACATAAAAGGAAGTGGAAGAATTCACAATTCAACTGTCCATTTAAATCCACATTTGTGACAGTGACATTTTCAGTTTCTATAGTGGTCACAGTCGAACTCGATGTCCGCCATCGTGTCACGGAGCGCAGTGGCGTCACTAGGGGGTGGCTTTTGGGGCTATAGCCCCGAATCTGGGGCCCATAGCCCTGAGTCTCCAAGGGGAGGGGAGACCTCTGGGGACCCTAGTGTAAGGGGGGGGGGGCTCTCTGTGGATATATACACACACGTATATTATATATAGGGGTGCAACGGATTGTCGCGATCCGTGATCCGAACGGGCCACCCCGTTCGGATCGGCACACCCCGCGATCCGCGGAGCGCTCCGCGGCCTCGGTCTTAGGAAAGGCCGCGGCTTCGGCCTAGCTCCGGAGCGGCGGCGGCCATCTTTGTACACCCAGGCGGCCTTAGGAAAGGCCGCGGCTTCGGCCTAGCTCCGGAGCGGCGGCCATCTTGGTACACCCGGCCACTGTTTACAATGTGATCGCTCCGTCAAATGACGGAGCGATCACTTGTAAACATACCCTGCATTACCCAGCCAATATCCTGCATTTACTCTGCATTACCCTGCATTTACTCTGCATTACCCTGCATATACTCTGCATTACCCTGCATATACTCTGCATTACCCTGCATTTACTCTGCATTACCCTGCATATACTCTGCATTACCCTGCATATACTCTGCATTACCCTGCATTTACTCTGCATTACCCTGCATTTACGCTGCATTACCCAGCCAATACTCTGCGATACTCTGCATTACCCAGCCAATACTCTGCGATACTCGGCGATACCCAGCCAATACTCTGCGATACCCAGCCAATACTCTGCGATACCCAGCCAATACTCTGCGATACCCAGCCAATATTACAGTGGGGAGATGATGTGGATATTACAGTGGGGGAGATGATGTGGATATTACAGTGGGGGAGATGACGTGGATATTACAGTGGGGGAGATGACGTGGATATTACAGTGGGGGAGATGACGTGGATATTACAGTGGGGGAGATGACGTGGATATTACAGTGGGGACTATATGGTGACGGAATTTTCACAGGTTTTTGCAAATTCAATTATTATTTGCTGATCCGAAAAATGATCCGATCCGTGACTCCTGATCCGAGGATCAATCCGATCCGTGAGTTTTTTGATCCGTTGCACCCCTAATTATATACATGTGTATTACCGCCCAAGCGTATGACTTTCTTTACTAGGCTGCTATGGGCTCTAGCCCCAGATCTTTTGTAAACCTAGCAATGCCCCTGACGGAGCGGAAGAATGGGGAAATGCCTATGTAAACAGGGCAGTTAACTGTTCTGCCTAGTGACATGACTGGAATCTACTGCTCCCTGTCATCGGGAGCAGTGATCGCTGTCATGTCAGTGGTAGCCCCTCCCCCCCACAGTTAGCATCACTCCCTAGGACACACTTAACCCCTTGATTGCCCCCTAGCGTTTAACCCCTTCCCTGCCAGTGTCATTTACACAGTAACCAGTGCATTTTTATTACACTGATCGCTGTATAAATGACAATGGTCCCAAAATAGTGTCAAAAGTGTCCGATGTGTCCGCCATAATGTCGCAGTCGCAATAAAAATTGCAAGAAAATGTAGAAGAATACATATCGGCCTAAACTGAGAAAAAAAATAAAAATTTTATATATTTTTGGGGGCTATTTATTATACCAAAAGGTAAAAAATATTGCTTTTTTTTTTCAAAATAGTCGCTCTTTTTTTTGTTTATAGCGCAAAAAATAAAAACCGCAGAGGTGATCAAATACCACCAAAAGAAAGCTCTATTTGTAGGGAAAAAAAGAACGTAAATTTTGTTTGGGTGCCACGTCACATGACCGCACGATTGTCAGTTAAATTGGCACAGTGCCGAATCGCAAAAAATGCTCTGGTCAGGAAGGGGTAAAATCTTCCGGGGATGAAGCGGTTGAAGTGGAACTTTGGTCAGAAAATTAAGTCCTGCTGTATCACTTAAGGCTGACCCCTTTTGCAAGTATAGCTGAGAAACACAGTCAAAATAAATGCCTATACTGTTTAAAATACACTGTCTCACCCTGCTCTGCACGCGCTCAGTTTTGCTCTATTTTTTTTTGCACTGATTAAAATCTAGAGGCCAGTCTGTTGACAGTCGGAAATTCTACTGCTTTGCTACGGCTTCAGTACAATGGTAGCATAATAATTAATGTGGAATGTATTTTTCTTGCTAATGAACATTTTTTTTATCACATTTTTGTGCGTAGAGTTCCACTTTGAGAAAATGTTCAATCCCTAGTTTTAGCATTTTTTGAGGAAAAAAAAAAAGTGGGGAGGTTTAACGTAATGAGTATGACATTTCACTAAGAATGTATGGTATTGATGCTTTATAAGATACGTTTACGTTATGCTATTTATATCTTAATATTTGCATGATGTGGGCCAAGAACTCTCATTTATATGTTGGGGGATACTTATAAAAAAAGCAAGATGTGTGTGTACAGATTTATTTAATATGATGTTTTATAATTTATATTTTAAGACATAGGAGAGGTCAAAAAATAAAATTAGGCTACTGACTTAGACAATATAGCAGTGACTGACAGAAGAGACCCATGCTGACTGCTATAGCATTAATGAGCTACAGTATAGTATGTGCAGGGATGCACAAAAAGTGAAATGGTTTTGGGTTTAGCAAACTTTGTGGGAAGACTACAGAATTAAAACAACTAAAATATCTGAACTGACTATATTGACGGTATGACATGACCAGGGTAATAGTGACTGATAGGTGGAGTCAAGGTTAAGAAATAATAAGAATTTTACATTTATTGTATGGGAAATAGGATAGGTTGGAACATGTAAAAGAATAGTCTATATAAAATATATATATTTAGTCCGATAACTGGCGAAACACCCAAATTAGTTGGCACCACATCCCAAAAATAGAAAAAATATGTGGGAGTACTTCCCCTTGATAGTAATGACATCATCCCAAAGGAATAAGATTGTAGGTTTTCCTACAGCTTACTTTTTAAGGAATCCTCAATCTTTCTTAAATTCGTAAAAATTTTAATCCGAAGTCCCCAGACGGTTTTATTATCTGCATATTTCTGAAAGTACCTCTTATGCCAAAATATTCTTACTTTTCGTTCCAAAAGTCGTTGTAATCTAAGGAGAGCCTGATCTAGGTCCTTATCAAAAATTTCACCTGAATTTTGAGACTTTTGGATTGTATCCATAAGTCCATCCCAAGCTTCCCCACTAAAGGCAGCCATGTTGGGGAAGGAAAGAGAAAAAAAAAGGGGGGGGGATTTTACCAAGTGAGCAAGAGATAATTTACAACATGAGTAAATCCAATATTAGAAGACAAAAAAATGTTTTGTTTGTTAAAAAGATTATAACAACAATTTCTTTAGATGTTGTTGTGTTCCCCAGAATCGGACCGAGAAAGAGTGTATTTAAACACCAAAATGGAGGAGATATATATATTTAGTCTGATAACTGGCGAAACACCCAATTTAGTTGGCACCACATCCCAAGATATTTCTAACACATATCCTAGACTGATTAAATCGATCTGGAAGAGGTTTATTTTGGAGGGGTTATTGAAGCCCTGAAGAACCTGAATTGGTATCCTAGACCTACAAGCAATGCTGTATCCTGGCACTGCTTCCGGTATGAAGGAGAAAACATACTTATTTCCAAAATTTTATAACAGAAACAAAAGAAAACCTTTTTTTTTTCTAAATTTTTTATTTGTTTAGCGGTGATCAAATACCACCAAAAGAAAGCTCTATTTGTGGAAAAAATAAATAAATTGGGTACAGTGTAGCATGATCGCGCAATAGTCATTTAAACAGCGACAGCGCTGAAAGATGAAAATTGGCTTGGGCAGGAAGGGGGTATAAGTGCCTGGTATTGAAGTAGTTAATTAAGTTTAATACATATATATAAATAATACAGTACCTTTTTGTGAAGCCAATATATGAATACATACATATAGGATTGTGTAGTGAAAAACAATAAGACATATAACACATAAAGGTGGGGTTGTTGAGTTGGTGAAGTCTTATCAGTCTTAACATGACTGGGTGCCATACTGTCTCTACACAAGTATTTTAATGGGTAAAAATTTAGACAAAACCAATTATAAATACTTTTTATAAACATATAGGAATTCTGCGAATGAATATGTTTGTCTGGTTGTATGACAAGTGTCAGATGTATTAGTTAGTTACATTGACGTAGATCTTAGCAACCAATCATGTTGTACCTAATATGCTTGCATTGTAAAAAACTGTATAAATTAGACCTTTATCTTGTAATACTTTGAACATAAACCTGTATGTTCCCAGCTGTTAATAAACCGGCATCACTGAGGTCCTGCCTGGTTCGATACATTTTTATTCTACTTCACTCACTAATACAGGAAGTGTGTTACTGGCCAGATCACCAGGTTAAAGCAGAGGGTAAAAAGCATAAAAAAAGCAAAACTAATGCAGCCACCGCATCTAATAATTGGTAAGCTGCAATATATTAAATTTTTGCTTTTGGGTTTAATACCTATTTAAGTGTAGGATAAGGGTTAAATCCTAATGAAGGCTTGATGAGACATACGGTGGGACATAAGGTGGAAGTCAAACAAAAAGTGTATGTTTCTCAAAAGACAGCCTGATTTTAAATACATACACCATAGCTGTATAATTATATAAATTGAAACTGTTTGGAGTACAGAAGATTTAGTTCCAATCTGAAAAAAACTGAGATGGTTGAAGGGTAAATGTTATTGCAAGCTCCTGTACTGGAGCAAAACTGTAATTAAGAAGAAGCCCTCCAGTAAGGAGAGCACTCATAAAGTATGATTAAATAATGTTCTTCTAACCCCTTGCTAAAATTTTGTGAACTTGACTTTGCCAGTTTTTAGAGACTATGTTAGGGAAACATCTTGAAGAATAGTTCCGCAGCCAGAATTTGTTCAGAGTTGGTTACACAGTGTGAAACTAGAAATGTTACCAAGAAGAAATGTTAATATATATTTGCTGATAATGCTCTTCTTAGAAATATTGTCACCCAAGACACAGGTAGAAGTTAGATGACGTCCGCTCTTACGCTTGTCACGCTCTTCAAGCACACTGCAGACTTTTTGTGTGTAATGCCAGTAGTGTGGTAATAGACTTGGCTGTGCCTCCGTTAGTGAGAAAAAAATGATATATCTATATATCTATATATATACACACACACATACATACAGCCGGTAAAATAAGTATTGAACACGTCACTCGTTTTCTTGGTAAATATATTTCTAAAGGTGCTATTAACATGACATTTTCACCACATGTCGGTAACAACCCATGCAACCCATACATACAAAGAAACCAAAACAAAAATGTTCAGAAACTAAGTTATTTGTAATAAAATGGAATGACACAGGGAAAAAATATTGAACACATGAAGAAAGGGAGGTGCAGTGCAAATTAATATCATCTGCTTCAGTCTCAACTGATGGTCTATAAAAAGGAGTCTCATTAAAAAGGTGTCACACGTCACGGGACTACCTACACAATGCTCGCCCTCATGGCTCTTCTTAACATAGGTACCACCTCTGTTGAGAAAATTCACCACCCACCTCTTCCTTGCTGCTAAACTAGTTATCTTGAGACATTGGAAATCCCCTGATCCTCCTGACATACCAGAGGTCATTCGCACACTCACAACACACTATACGTATGAAAACATGCTGGCTAGCATTGCAGGCAAATATGTAGAATTCCTCAGACACTGGGACCCTTGGATTGAATGGCATAATTCACACAACATCCATAATACCTGACCTGTTAAAATCCCCTTACCAGCGGACCAACGAATACGAAACCACTGACCTCATCTAGTGAACTAAAGTTCCTTAACTTTGTCTCCCTTTTACTTTCCTCCTTCCTCTTTTTATTTTTACCCTGTTAAGTTCTCTTACCAAGTTTTATGTACCTTTGGTGCGTCCACTAAATAGAGAAGTTGATTGTTATATATGTATACACTTTACAACCCAGCAGAAAGACACTCCTCTCCTGATCGCTGCTAGACCCCAATGGGGTGACTCGGGTGGAGGCTCGGACCTGACTACTGGGAAATGTTATAATAAACTATAATAGTTGTATTTGCTGAAAGTAAAGTTACACTAGTTCAAGAATATGTTCAATGTAAAAACGATTTATTGTTACGATCTTCTTCGACACAACAACAATTGTTGAATGCAAATGATTGTATATCTGTGAAAAACTTAATAAACATTTAATTATAAAAAATAAAAAAAAAAGGTGTCACACAAGAAACTTCTCATGGTGGGTAAAAGCAAAGGGCTCTCTCAAGACCTTAGCAACCTTACTGTTGCAAAACATACTGATGGCATTGAAAAAGAAGAGGAGGGTGGGACTTTTAAATTAAGCACACGTCAACAATGTTTGATCAATGGTTTGTATTGTATATTATTTTCAAAATCAATTGGTATTACATGTTAGAGGTACATATATCAGTCAATACATTTGATCAATGGTTTGTATTGTATATTAATTAGACATGTGCGATTCGTTTCGTACGAATTTCCGTAAATTCGTACATTCGGGAGGATCCGAAATACGAATTGCTATGCTTCCGAATTCTGTACGAAATACGAAATTTCGTTTACGAATTTCAGGTCCAAATTCCTAACGAACATTCGTAATTGTTATGAAAAGTTAACAAACCTAAAAGTTAAAAACCCAGGAAGTCAGCACAGCACAGTGATGGTGGGAGCCCCTCATAATGATGAATTCATCATAACGAACATTCGTAATTGTTACGAACCTAGCGGAAATTTGTATTTCGTACGAAATTTCGGACACGAATTACGAAATACGAATGAATTCTAATACGAAACGGAACGGAACGAAACTAAACGATTTTATTGACGGCGCACATGTCTAATATTATTATCAAAAACAATTAGTAATGCATATCAAAGATAAAAGTTTGTCATCAATTCATATATATATATATATATATATATATATATATATATATATATATATACATATATCAAAAATAGCCCATCACAACTGTAAGGAGTTGCAACCCATTACATTCTCCATACCATATTGAATAATATAGAAGTATACATTGCATAATTGCAAAGAAATATGTAGATCATATACCCACATAATACATATAGGGGAAATTTTAATAAAAAGTCTTCTAGACACATGTTGAATTATAACACAGCATATATATAGCTCTACATGTTTCATGGATTAATCCACTCTTCAGGAGCAAGCACATGATGTGGGTCTGTAAACAATGATGTCTCCCCCATACCCTCAGTATACAGCTACTTTGTAAGTAGAATACAAAGGGGGGTCCCTCAGCCTATTTTTATTCTTCTTTAACTTCTTTTGATTTGGTTAAACCTCATGGAAATCTATGCATTCTTTTCAGACCCACATCATGTGCTTGCTCCTGAAGAGTGGATTAATCCACAAAGTTTTGTTGGCGGAAAATTTGAGAACTTGCTCTCAAACATTTGTTGGCAGAAAGTCTGACAGCAAATGTTCGATGGAGCCTACACAGACTTTCCGACAACAAGCTCACATCCAACATTTCCCGTTGGAAAATCCGACCGTGTTTACACGGCATAAGACTGCTTCAAGGACTTCAAGGAAGACAACACAACCCTTTTAGATTGTAAGCTCTCACAAGCTGTACCCTCCTAACCCTTTTTTATTCTATTTTATTTTATTATATTTTTTTGCAACTGTATCATCTCCTTTAAGCCTGGGTTCACACTATTGCGAATTTGCAGTGGTGGAAAACACTGCGAATTCGCAGGACATTTCAAAACCCATTGTTTTCAATGAGGCATGTTCACATATGTCCGGTGCATGCACACTGCGCATTGCAGAAAAACCGCAACCGACGTTTGTGCGGGGCAGATCAGGTGCGAATTCAGGCCCATTATCTTCTATGGGCACGCATCTGATTCGCACCTGACTTGCGTTGTGAACAAAAATTCGCATGTCATTGTACTACTTCTGAGGGGGAAGTCCACGCCCAATTAGAAAAAAAAAAAAAACGGCATGGATCCCCCCTCCTGGAGCATACCAGGCCCTTAGGCCTGGTACGGATTTTAAGGGTACCCCCCTACGCCGAAAAAAACGGCGTGGGGGTCCCCCCAAAATCCATACCAGACCCTTATCCGAGCACGCAGGAAAGGGGGTGGGGATGAGCGAGCGCCCCCCCCTCCTGAACCGTACCAGGCCGCATGCCCTCAACATGGGGGGTGGGTGCTTTGGGGGTCTTCTTCCGTCTTGGGGGGTCTTCTCGCCGGACTCCTCCGCTCTTTTGCTCTTTTACCTAGCTCTTTCACGAGCGGAAGAGCCCGGCTTTCTTCTTCGTCGTCGCTGCCGTCGTCTGGGGGTCTCGTTCCGCCTTCGGGGGTCTTCCGGGGTCTCTTCTGTTCTTGCCGCTGTCGTCGCCTTCTGCGCCGCCGCCTTCTTCTTCTTCTTAAGATGTTAACTCTTCGCTCTCTCTGGCCGGAATGGCAGAGACGCGCTGTGTTGTGACTTATATAGGGACAAGGGGGCAGGGTCACATGCTCATGTCACATGGTGACCCCGCCCCCCTATGATGTCACAGTCCCGGAGGATGCTGGGACTGTGACATCATATGTGGGCGGGGTCACCATGTGACATGAGCATGTGACCCTGCCCCCTTGTCCCTATATAAGTCACAACACAGCGCGTCTATGCCATTCCGGCCAGAGAGAGCGACGAGTTAACATCTTAAGAAGAAGAAGAAGGCGGCGACAGCGGCAAGAACAGAAGAGACCCCGGAAGACCCTGAAGGTGTAACGAGACCCCCAGACGACGGCAGCGACAACGAAGAAGAAAGCTGGGCTCTTCCGCTCGTGAAAGAGCTAGGTAAAAGAGCAGAAGAGAGCGGAGGAGTCCGGCGAGAAGACCCCCCAAGACGGAAGAAGACCCCCCGAGCAGTGCAATAAAATATTTTTCAAAATTGTGTATTTTTTTGATTGACACTTTTACACCTTAGGTGAATGGGTAGGGGTACATCGTACCCGATACTCATTCACATAGGGTGGGGGGCCGGGATCTTATTAAAGGGGGCTCCCAGATTCCCATAAGCCCCCCGCCCGCAGACCCCGACAACCAACGGCCAGGGTTGTCGGGAAGAGGCCCTTGTCCTCATCAACATGGGGACAAGGTGCTTTGGGATGGGGGGGGGGGCCGCAGGGCGCCCCCTTCCCCAAAGCACCCACCCCCCATGTTGAGGGCATACGGCCTGGCACGGTTCAGGAGGGGGGGGGGCGCTCGCTCGTCCACATCCCCTTTCCTAAGCCGGCCAGGCTGCGTTCTCGGATAAGGGTCTGGTATGGATTTTGGGGGGACCCCACGCCGTTTTTTTTTCGGCGTAGGGGGTACCCTTAAAATCCATACCAGACCTAAGGGCCCAGTATGCCTCTGGAGGGGGAACCCATGCCGTTTTTTTTTATAAAAATTTGGCATGGATTTCCCCCTCAGAAGTAGTACAATGAGTTGCGAATTTAGGTTAGCAGCTGGTTCGCACCTAAAACGTGGACAAACCGCAGAACAGGCGACGTTTCACTGCGCAGTCACGCAGGGCCTTCAATTCGCACCGCACTAGTCTGAACCCAGGCTCATTGTAAAGTGCAAACTGTTAGCGCAATATAAATCCTGTATAATAATAATACTAGAAGGCTTAGATTCTCAGTCGCTTATATGTTTACCCCATAAGAGCTATGTCTGGTGTGCCTCAAAACATTTTAGAATTTTTGTAGGTAATAAATATTCAGTGAAAATTCGATTTTATTTCATTCCTAAAAGGATGTTTTGCTGTTTTATGACAAGTGCTAAATGATGCAAATTCTTACTTTTCATTTGACATTTTTTCAGCTAAAATAATTTGAACGCTCTTATGTTTTAAAGACAATTCATTAACATTTAAAAAAAATAAGTACCACTTAGCAGTAAATATGATGGCGTTTAGTTGTCTAATGCAATAGTTGCTTGCTATTAAAAACAAAATTGTGGTTATTTAAAACCACAAATACCGTTTGTCAGTTTGGAGTATTAACTTTTAAATATGTGCTGTATGTAGTTTAACCTTTATTAATAAATAAACCTTGCAATAAACTTACTCCTTGTTAATTTGCTATGTTATGGAAATGCATTTTTCATTGACTGATTGCTGTGCTTTCAAATCCGCTAGGATAATTCACATGTCAAATCCTCCTCAGATTGGCAGCACAGGACTCCTCTCCAGATCTCCTCTGCAGGACCGTTTTTAAGGCAGGGAAAAAGGGGCAGCTGCCCCAGGCCCCATCATTGTTGTGAGGCCCAAAGCAGCTGCCTCATACTTGCCAACTACCCCAGTTTAAATTCACTTATCCCTTGAAGTTTTAGTCCTGTGCTGTGTCCTGATATCTCACTGTGAAGTTCTGTTGCTGCTGCCCAGCTCTGCCCTATTGCCATGTACAGATGACTCACCTGCAGACCTTGTGTTTATATGTAAATAACTGGCATTGATAAGTAAATGGCGGCGGCATTAATATGTTAAAAAGTCAGGGACCGATGTATTGATATGTAAATAGAGGCAGCATTCATATGAATATCATGTCCCCCTGGGGTCATATCTACCATCACTTCTGCTGAATGCTGCTTGTTCTTGAAGAGGTAAAGGAGCATGCTTGAAAGTCCTGCCTACAACTGTGGTCATTCAGCCCACCATAAGCCTGCTCTGCAGAGGTAAGCAAATTGGAGGTGGAACCCTTCTTCAAAAAAACATGGTGCCACAGCAACCTGAATTTTGGTGTATGTGAATATGAACATCACAGCCGATGCATGAGGGTGTCATTAACATGTGTAATTAATGGTCCCCTCACCTCCCCAGTTCATGGTGTGCAGGCAATGAGGAGATGATGTGCTGTAATCTTTAGCAATCAATCAGTGAGCAGTAATGTTGTTACTAACCTCTTGCAACCAATCATTGAGCGGTAAGGATATGCAGTAACCTCTAGGAACCAATCAGTGAGCAGTAATAATGTGCAGTAACCTCTAGCAACCAATTAGTGAGCAGTATTGATGTACAGTTTTCTCTAGCAACCAACCAACAAGCAGAACTCATGCGCTGTAACCCTTTAGAAAATAAACAGTGAGCAATAATGTGTGCTGTAACCTCTAGCAGCCAGTCATTGAGCGGTAATGATACACTGTAACCTCCGGAAACCAATCGCAATCGCTGCCTGATCTGATTCAGTAAACTTATTTTGAGTCTATCTGCTATTTATTGTATGTCTCAGAGCAGGTGGAGAGGGAAATTGCATGGAAGAGGAGGCCCAAGAAAATGTTTGACCGGGGTCCAGTCAATATTAAAAACGGCCCTGCTCCTCTGAACATAATGTACTATGTGACAGCTCCATATCACAGTAAGCAAGGCCTCTCCATATGAGTGGGCCCAGTACAAAAGTTGAAGACACTTCAGGCCAAATTGTTGTTGGTATAGAGCAGTAGTCTCCAAACTGTGGCCCGTAGGCTGAATGTGGCCCTTTGCTTGCCTTTTTCTGGCCAATGAGGCACTATTTCTTCCACTGACACCAGTGTTGGAGGACCATTGCTCACACAGACACCAACACTGGGGCATTGTTACTCCCCTGAATATCAATATAGGGGCACCAGTCCTCCCACTGATACCACCAATGGGGCAAAATTTCTCCCACTAAAGCCAACAATGGGGCATTGTTTACTCCCACTGATGCTGGGGCATTTTCTAATCCCACTGGCCCCCCTAAAGCCTGCAAGACAGTTAACTGGCCCTTTACTTAGAAAGTTTGGAGACCCCTGGTATAGAGTTACTTTCTAAACAAAGGGCCAGTTAACTGTCCTTCAGGCTTTAGGGGGGCCAGGCTGTGGCCACTGAGAGTAAAAAATGCCCCAGCATCAGCGGGAGTAAACCATGCCCCATCATTGGTTTTAGTGTGAGGAATGGTATATTATACTACTGTTGGTGTCAGTGTGGGAGGAATAGTGCCCCATCATTGGTGTCAGTGGGAGGAATATTGCCCCATCATTGGTTTCATTGGCAGGAATAATGCCCCACTGTTTGAGTCAGTGGGAGGAATGATGCACCATCATTGGTGTCAGTGTGGGAGGAATAGTGCCCCTTCATTGGGAGGAATATTGCCCCAGCATTGGTGTCACTGGCAGGAATAATGCCCCACTGTTGGAGTCAGTGGGAGAAATAGTGCACCATCATTGGTGTTAGTCTGATCGGAATAGTGCCCCATCATTTGGAGGAATATTGTCCCAGCATTGTTGTCACTGCAGGAATAATGCCCCACTGTTGGAGTCAGTGGGAGGAATGGTGCACCATCATTGGTGTCAGTGTGGGAGGAATAGTGTTCCATCATTGGAAGAAATATTGCCCCATTATTGGTGTCACTTGCTGGAAAAATGCCCCACTGTTGGTGTCAGTAGGAGGAACGGTGCCCCGTCATTGGTGGCAGTGCGGGAGCAATAGTGCCCCATCATTATTGTCAGTGGGAGGAATATTGCCCCATCATTGGTGTCATTGGCGGGAATAATGCCCCTCTGTTGGTGTCAGTGGGAGGAATGGTGCCCCATCATTGGTGTCACTGTGGGAGCAATAGTGCCCCATCATTGGTGTCATTGGCAGGAAAAATGCCCCGCTGTTGGTGTCAGTATGAGGAATGGTGCCCTGAGGGCTGGCTAAAGGCAAGCAAAGGGCCCACATCCACTCCTTGGACATCAGTTCGGAGACCAATGACATCGAGTTTCAAGTTTCGGTGGAACAGCCCCCCCCCCCTCCCCAGGGCTAATGCACAGAAAAACAAAACAAGCATAAAAACATAGATCTTATTTTAGTAAACAAGAATTATATAAATGATCAATCCCACGCTACCTATTCAGCCAATATTTTGTGAAAAATTGTCATTTGTAATAAATGAGTATTAATGAGTGTGTAGGTGGCTGCAAACAGTAAATTGTGTTCCCACAACCTGTATAAGCAAATATAAATTCAATACGCCTACCTCATAACCAACTATCTATAATTCTATATTGTCCACATATTTTTTTTATTAGCATTATTGTATTGAAGAGGTTTCAATACAATAATGTTAATGAAAAAATATGTGGACAATATAGAAAAGTGAATCATAAATATTGTATAAAGTACACAAAATTAGACATGTGCACAACAAAAAAATTTGTTTATTTTCGTTTCGTTTTTTTAGTTTCCGTTGATTCGTAACGATTCGTAAATTCGTACGTCGTCGGTGTTCGTATTCGTAACGATTCGTATTTTCGTTAGAGTTATTTTTTCGTTGATTCCTTTTTCCGTTTAATTTTCGTTTATTCGAAATTCGGACGCATTCGTATTTATTCGTACATTCGTAACATTCGTAAATCGTAGCATAATTCATAATTTTATGTAATGTGTATGCTATTATTACATTTTAAGAGACACGGAAAATGACGAATCGAAAAAAAAAGTTACGAATGTACGAATTTTTTCGTTCAATCCATTCGAAAGCACGTTAAGCAGCGCCATTGTAAGGGACATGGAAAATTACCAATTCAACAAAAAAAAAAAAAAGTTACGAATGTACAAATTTTTTCGTTCATTTTGATTTTCGTTGTTCCTGTTTTCGTTTTTCCGGATTTTCTTCTTTCGTAGATTGGTTGTTTCTAATTAGTTTTTTTCGGATTTTCGTTGTTTTCGGATTCGTTCTAATCAAACAATTCGTTATTCGTTAAAAATGTTACTGAATCGTTCGTTCATTCGTACGATAACGAATGAACGAAAATAACGAAAAAAACGAAAAACTAAAAAAAAACGAAACGAATTGCACATGTCTTGACAAAATATCACAATAAACAATATACAGTAAATATCGCTATATGTAGTGCTTCAACGTCCCCTTGTGTATGTCTCAGTCTCTTGAATATAAACAAATTATGGTAATAAACTCTTTGCATCCCATTTTTCTTTTTATCTTCCAACTCTTGTGTTCAATTAATTTATATACGCTGTGATTCCCACCACCATTCACTTTTGAACTCAGTTTAGATAGTGGACCTGCCCAGTGCCAGGTCAAATAACGCTTTCCCCACCAGGGCGCTTCTATAGCTATGGTCACTGCACTTATTGCTGCTGCACTTAGTTCTGGTCACACTTGGATTTCCTCTTCCTGCAGCCACTCTTGATACTATATGACACTTCTAACATATGCGGGTGTATGGCCCTTTAAAATATCGTGATTTCTCCATTTAATGGGCTCATATAGTGTAGTATGTCTTTAAAACCATTTTATTATTACAAATTGCACTTACTTTGGATATTAGATTTTATTGATATCTGTCATTCATTTAGACCCCTTTCACACTGGGGCGATTTTCAAACTTTTTTTAGGGCTAAAAATAGCGCCTCTCAAGCCACCCCAGTGTGAAAGCCCGAGTGCGTTCACACTGGGGCGGTGCGCTTGCAAGACGGGAAAAAAAAGTCCTGCAAGCAGCATCTTTGGGGCGGTGCGGGAGCGGTGTATAAACCACTTTTTCAAACCCCCCCCTGCCCATTGAAATGAATGCACAGCGATTCGGCAGCGCCGCAACACAGGCGATATTAACCCCTTCTTCGGGCACTAGCGGGGGGGTTAAAAGTGCACGCAAGCGGCCAAAAAGCACCGCTATAACAGCGGTAAAGCGCCCCTAAAACTAGCGGCGCTTTACCGCTAACGCTCCCGCACCGCCACAGAGTGAAAGGGGTCTAAGTGTCATAATTTTCTGTTAGTTTAACTGTACAACCAGATTAGGGTGATTCCCTCTGCTGTTGCATTCTGTACACAGAAGTGAACACCCATCCATGCGAGGGAGGAGGGAGGAGGACTGTCAGTGCAGGCTCTATGCTGTATGAGAGAGACACTCTCAGCTCAGAGTCCTGCTAAGTAGGAAGCAATGATAGGCAACACTGATAGATGGCACTGATGTGCACTGATAGGCTGCACTGATGGACACATGGGTGGCAGTGCTGGCGAGGACTTGGGATGGGTGGCAGTGCTGGCGAGGACTTGGGATGGGTGGCAGTGCTGGCAGGGAGTTGGGATGAGTGTCAGTGCTGGTGGGGTGCGGGATCAGTGGCAGTGCTGGTGGGGTGCGGGATCAGTGGCAGTGCTGGGGGGGAATTCTGAACAGCCAACCTAGGTGCTCTTGATCAAGGTCATTTGCTGATCTGAGAACTGTAGTGGGGACTTTTAATGGCAACTATAATCACAGGTAGTGTTACTTACTCACTGTGTCTCCGGCTTCACTGTGTCTCTGACTTTGTGGTGTCTCATAGCAGTGACACCTATGCCAACCCCCAGGTTGAGAACCATTGATCTAGGGCAACATGGGGATTAGATTCTACCCCAAGTATACAATTTATGTGCAATATAAATATTTATGTCAGTTTTTGAGAGGGAGAGATTCATGCAAGAGGAACTGCTTCCAATGCATTGGTCCTCATCCATATTGCTCATACCTTGCCTCCATCCTTCACCACGTTGTACGTGCACCTCGGAGAAGGCCGCCAGCAGGAGAGCAGAGTAAAGGTCACCTATCAACCTTTCGTTTTGTAGTGTTTGAGGGGGCTACCTTGTGCTCTTTACTATTTCCATATACCCACAAATGTCTTGACTATGTGAGTGATACTGCTGTTCATTCTTCTCTTGCAAAAATAAAAATAATTTGAAACAGAAAAAAGTTAGGACAGTAAAAGGAAATCTCATGAAAAAGTAAAAAGTAGAAAAGACAAAAAAAAAAACCCCATAAAGCTGATGAAACTTTTTAGCCAAGTTCAAATTTCACTTGGTCTTTACCTTCACCCAACCTCCTTCCTCTATTCTCTTTGTTCAGGTAAAAATAGCATTTATGGTGATAAATAATACATCTCGTAAGAGGAAAAGGCTGTATAAATTTCCAGATCCTCCCGCCGGAATCGAGAAGCTTCCCTGGGTCGCATTAGGCCTCCACGCAAGTTTCACTTTTCTTCATGTTTCATGGGAAAATAAAAACTGGCAGCTATGAACTGCTGTAATCCTTTCTGATTAAGAAATTTGCTTCAGACGCATGAAATGTGACAAACAGAATTGGACACAGACGATAAAGGATAGCCCGGCTCTCCCTGGCTCCCCGCTCTTTGTTAATAAAGTCAGCCCAATGAATTTAAATATATTCTTTCAGCGTTCACCTTTCTGAGAATTTCACAAGAGGAAATATCACAGAATGTAATTGTTTATGGCTAAAGGACTGGGAATGTTGGAAAGAAGGTAGGGTCTCTGTTACAGCACTGTCTACGTTACTTGTTCTACTGTCAAAAATAATTAAAATCTAAGTGCACATAATCACTTGAGGAACCTTCTTTTCCCAGAATCCTTTTGGGCCAGGAAAGAACCAGCAAGTATGTTTAAATAGACCATTATTGTGTATGTAAACCCAAAATCTACTGTATTTTTCAGTATGTTTGGCATTGTGTCTTGCTGTATGCAGTTTTCTTAAAGAAGAATTTCAGGTATGGCATTTTTTTACATAATTACAAGGTTCAGCTTGGACCAATGTAACTATGCATAGTTATATTCATATACATAGACCCTAAAATCAAGTTGAGATTTCCAATTGAACGTTAAAAAAGGAGCCTAGGGTGCCCAATATGAAAGAGGTAAAGTAAAACAGAGAAAAAAACAGGGGGGGAGGGGCTAACCCTGCCGTTGAGGGAGGAATACATGATGGATCGCTCTAGAAGCTGGAAATCATTGAAGTAAATGCTGCTACTCCAGTGATCTCCACTAACTTCCAGGTCAAATGGCTGGCCTGCTGTATTGTGAACACAGGAGATCGGCTGCTCGGAATGGGTGCCATTCAGAGAATAAGACAAAACAGAAGAGGGCACCCCCACCTACATATAAACCATTTTTTAAAGCGGGAGTAAACCCATCGATTTAACAGTCTAAAAAAAAAAGGCATGCCGTGAATGCTAACTGCACATTGGCTGTGCTCTCAACCAAACAGTCAAACCATCCAATGGCTGGTGTCATAACGGATCACATGTGCAGCACTGTGGCAGTTGAAGATTAAACAGAGGCAAAGATGGCAGCTTCCTTGGCTGAAAATGATAGTGGGGTTTACTTCCACTTTAAGAGCGATAAAATGTGTAAAAATGCAGTCACTGGCAAAATGTTGAAATAGTCATATCACAAAACCGAGATGGAAGCCTGCTGTGGACTGGACATGGTGTGCAGAGATCGGCAAGAAAGCTGCTTGGTTTGAGAAAGAGGTGTGCCAGTCCCGAAACGTGTAACCACGCTGCCTGCTGACGTAGTGAGATCATCATCAGATAGCCAAGTGGAGCCGATCCAGGCCGAGCCACCAAAGTGATCCTGAAAGTCGCCCAGCAGCACCAACTGGAGCTTGCGTTCCAGCACAAACAGCTGGCACCCTACCCACTCCAGCAGCTTCCAGATGCAGCTCTGCTTGTACCAGCAGCTTCCTTGCTGATCTCCGCACACCAGGGCCATTCCACAGCAGGCATTCATCTGGGTTTTGTGATATGCCTATTTCAACATTTTGGCGAATGCGCTTTGTTAGGAGCGCGTCTAGGCGCACAGAGACCCTGAAATCAAGTTGAGATTTCCAATAGAACGTTAAAAAAGGAGTCTAGGGTGCCCAATATTTTTTATGCTCTTATTCCTCCCCCATCTGGAGGGGCTAACCCTCCAGATGGGGGAGGAATAAGAGCATAGAAAAATCCATGTTTTTTAGACGATTCCTATTCTTCATCAGGTTATCCGTAGGTCTGGATAAAGAGGAAGGTTTTTAAACCCTTCCTGAAACTGAGGAGTAGGGATGAGCTTCGAGTTTGTGTCGAACTCATGTTCGACTCGAACATTGCCTGTTCGCCTGTTCACCGAACAGCGAACAATTTGGGGTGTTTGCGGCAAATTCGAAAAGCCGCGAACACCCTGTAAAAGTCTATGGGAGAAATCTAAAGTGCTAATTTTAAAGGCTTATATGCAAGTTATTGTCATAAAAAGTGTTTGGGGACCTGGGTCCTGCCCCAGGGGACATGTATCAATGCAAAAAAAAAGTTTTAAAAACTGAAGTTTTTTTGGAGCAGTGATTTTAATAATGCTTAAAGTGAAACAATAAAAGTGTAATATTCCTTTAAATTTCGTGCATGCGCAGTGAAGGTCTGGCGAAGGTCCGGCGTATTATGCCGGACCTTGCCGGAACTGAGGACTGTGTATGTAAACCCAAACATTATTATTATTATCCTTATACAGGATTTATATAGTGCCAACAGTTTACGCAGCGCTTTACAATATAAAAAGGGAGACAATACAGTTAGAATACAATAAAATACAAGAGGATTAAGAGGGCCCTGCTCAGAAGAGCTCTAATATGGTGTGGCAGATGTTACAAAAGGTTGTAGCTGTGGGGAATGAGCAGATAGAAGTGTTAAAAGATTTGTTGGAGACATGATAAGCTTCCCTGAAGAGATGAGTTTTCAGGAATCGACTGAAGGTAGCAAGAGTAGGGGATAGAGGGTAGAGCCTATGGAGAGGCAGGCCAATGAGAAGGGAGTTGCAATAGTCAAGGCGAGAGATAACAAGGGAGTGAACGAGGAGCTTGGTGGTTTCATTTGTCAAAAAGGGGCACATTTTAGAGATGTTACGGAGGTGAATTCTACAAACTTTTGAAAATGATTTGACGTGAGGCTGAAATGAGAGTCTAGGATTACACCGAGTACCCTGGCGTGAGGGGAGGGACTGATAGTTGCATTGTTGATTTTGATGGAAAAGTCATGGAGGGGGGCACGGGCGGGGCGGAATATTATTAGCTCAGTTTTAGAGAGATTTTGTTTAACCACTTCAATACCAGACACTTAGACACCTTCCCGCCCAAGCCAATTTTCAGCTTTCAGCGATGTCGCAATTTGAATGACAATTGCGCGGTCATGCTACACTGTACCCAAACAAATTCTTTATCATTTTGTTCCAACAAATAGAGCTTTCTTTTGGTGGTATTTGATCACCTCTGCGATTTTTATTTTTTGCGCAACAAACAAAAAAAGACCGAAAATTTTGCAAAAAAACAAGTTTTTCTTTGTCACTGTTAATTTTTTTTGTAAATAAGTGCGTTTTCTTCTTCAATGACGGGCACTGATAAGGCGGCACTAATGGGCACTGATAAGGCGGCACTGATGGGCACCGATGAGGTGGCACCAATTAGGGGGCACCGATGAGGTGGCACTGATGATGGGCACTGATAGGCGGCACTGATGGGCACTGATAGGTGGCACTGATGGGCATTGATAGGTGGCACTGGTATGCGGCACTGATGGGCACTCAGGTGGCACTGATGGGCACTCATAGGCGGCACTGACGGGTACTTATGGGTGGCACTGATGCACACATATAGGTGGCACTGATAGGTGGCATGCATGCGCACTGATAGGTGGCATGCATGGGCACTGATAGGTGGCATGGATGGGCACTGATAGGTGGGCATGGGTGGGCACGGATGGGCACTGATAGGTGGCACTGATGGACGCTGATGAGTGGCACTGATAACACTTATGGGTGGCATTGCTGGGAATCCTTTTTTTTACTCTTTTTTTAATTAAATATGATGTGCCAATCAGTGCCCATCTGTGGGCACTGATTGGCATATTTTTTGATTTTTTTTTAACATGTGGATGGCCATGGGGGATGTACCTGGCCATCCACATGCTGGGGGCTTCCCTGGTGGTCCTGGGGGCTTCCCTGGTGGTCCTGGGGGCTTCCCTAGTGGTCTAGTGTGGGCATCTGAGGGGGGGCTGCGCTGATACACAATCAGCGCATACCCCCCCTGTCAGGAGAGCCGCCGATTGGCTCCCCTCTACTCGCGTCTGTCAGACGTGAGTGAGGAAAAGCCGATCAACGGCTCTTCCTGTGTACATCGTGATCAGCCGTGATTGGACACGGCTGATCACGTGGTAAAGAGCCTCCGCCGGAGGCTATTTACCGAGATCAGTGTAGCGGTGTGTCAGACTGACACACCGCTCCACCGATCGCCGCGATGCGCGCCCCCACGGGCGCGCGGCGGCTGTTATCCTGAAGGACGTCATATGACGCCCAGTCAGGATAACGAAGCCACTTCCCGGACGTCAATATGCTATTGACCGGGCGGGAAGTGGTTAAGGAAGTGGTGCGGCATCCATGCTGACATGTCAGTTAGTAATGCGAGAGGAGACTGAAGGAGTGAGGTGAGGAGTAGACAGATAGATTTGGGTGTCTTCGGCATATAAGTGGTATTGGAAGCCGTGGGCGGTTATCAAGTGACCAAGAGAGGAAGTGACATGCGTGGGAGTGACGTCATGGAGGCTCTGCCCACTCACAGTGCAGGAGCCGCGAACCCGGAAAAAACACAGAGGGGAAAATGTCAGCTCCCTCAGCGTTGGCCCGGGATGCGATGCGGGGACCTCGTTCTAAGGTAAGTATTTTATAATGAGCGAGTATGCGGTGCATACTCGCTCATTGTGCCTTTGCCTAACAGGTTTTTATTTTTATTTATTTTATTTTTGTGCGGATATACAACCGCTTTAAGAGGAGCAGCAACCACTCCAGTATCTTTCATTTCTACACAACATTGGATGTATTACATTGCCTTCCCCTTTTCTTTCAAATTGTCCCTTTGTGCCCATTATTTTTTAGCTTTTTTTTATGTATCTAAGGGTCTAGATAGCGCTGTAGCTTATTATTTGTGGACATTCAGAGAATGCTTTACAACAGCATTCTGTCATTGAATGAGGTGGAAAGTTTGACACCACCGTCCCACCTCTCCATCTTGTCCAATTACATGTCTGTGTGTGGCACAGTGTTAATTTTGATGTAAAATTTAAAGTGTTTGTAAACCCACGGACAAAACAAACAAAAAAAAAAAACACCTGCAAGACAAAAGCATAATGAGCTAGTATGTATAGCATACTAGCTCATTATGTATTACTTACCTTAGATCGAAGCCCCCGCAGCGGTCCTTGTTCACCACTCTGGCCAGCGACATCACTCCCGGAGTTACTTCCGGGTATTGCAGGCTCCGGTGCTGTGATTGGCCGCTGCAGCAATGACGTCACTCCCGCGCATGCGCATGTACGTGCCACTGCTTCTGTGCGCATGTGCTGATGATATCGGCACATTAAGGATGCATTAAGGTGAAAAAACAGGTGGGTTTACAACCCCTTTAAGGATCTTGGCACATTCCAAGATATGTGGAAAAATTGTTGTTTCTAATGCTAGGAGGTTATAATAGAATGGAAGCTGCGCACAAATTAAATAAAATGTAAAACATATGATAACAAGAGTGACTGTTGATGTGACCATATAAACCAATACAACAAATATATGATGCAATATTGCTATGTGCAAAAAATGTTAGATGAAACCCAGCAAGTAACAAAAAACATATAGATGAAATAATAATAAAAAAATAAATAAATACATAAATATATATATATATATATATATATATATATATATATATATATATATATATATATATATATATATATATATTAAAGTCCAGTGATGAAGGTGACAGAAAATTCTATGAGTGAATTATCTTCTCTGTGATTAACACAAAACACCACCAAATGAGTGAACCACCACCAGCAGCATATGCGCTTACCAGAAGGCAAGCGATATAGAGCCTGTAGTATCAACACAGCATCAAGACCTCAGATCACCTCTTGCGAATACACTGAGAGCAAACCAGGGAGTCCCAAATCGATAGGCAGTCCAAAGGCAGCAATCACGATCTCAGCAAGGAAAGAAAGCTCACCATAGTGTAACTCAATTTCAGGAAACAATTTATTATACAAAAAAGTAATGCACTTACATTTAAAATCTTTAAAAACGCATGTATATAAAATGAAGTAAGCCGGCTGGCTTGTAGACACCCGTCCTAGACAGCGATGGCGTCAGCACGCCTCCCTCCCGACGTCCGTTTTGTCAAAGAGTGACTTAGTCATGGGGAACCTTTTTGCATTCTAATGCTAGGAGATGGGCACATTTATATGTAATGATGCAATATGTAGTTGCCTGTCACAGGAGGTGTGGGTGATGCTGAGGCAGAAGGTATGACCCTTACTGGGCCTCACTACTTGAGCATGCTTAGGTGCATTAAGGAAAAAAAAAAAACTGCTGACAGGTTTAAAGTGACTGCAGGTACCTAGAGGTGACTGTACATATCTGCAGTAGCTTTCAGTTCCTTCATTTTGCTCCAGTTCATGCCATTCTTATCATTCAAAGCTTTGGCACTTCCCAGCAGTGTTGAAGCTTTTCTGCACCCTTTCACCTCCCCCGTATTCTTATTGCCCATTATAACAACCCATCACAGGGAACTGTATCTGAGCACTACAAGCTGAAAATGCTGTTTAATTAATTTTTTCTATTTTTAAGAAAACTCAGCCATTTATCCATGTCTCCATGCTTTCCTTGGTTGAGAAATAACACCCCCTGGCATTTCTAGCCATGACCATCTTTAGTAATAGCAGATGATTCATGTAGCATTTACTTCCCGGAATCCATCTTTCCTTAGCTCAGGCATGCAGGCAGGAGAGTGTGCTTAGCTGAGAAAGCCCCTCCTCTCCTCCAGATGAAAGAAAAATAAATGCCCATGAAGGCTCTTAGGATGTAGGCCTAGGCCAGAAACCAGAAAGCAACTGAAAAAAAAGGGTTAAAACCAATAAATATAATATACCTTCCTATCTATTCACTAATTCTAGCAGTATAAGGATTAGAAATAGTTCCTCTTGATTGAGAAAGTTTGGCCCCACCTTAACAACTTGCCGACCAGCCACTGTATATATACTGGCAGCATATGATGGGCAGACTGGCAGCATTTGATGGGCACACTGGCAGCATATGATTGGCACAGTGGCAGCATTTAATGGGCACATTGGCAGCGTTTGATGGCACAGTGGCTGCAATTGATTGCCCAGTGGCAGCATTTGATGGGCACAGTGGCAGCATTTGATGGCACAGTGGCAGCGTTTGATGGGCACAGTGGCTGCAATTGATGGCACAGTGGCAGTGTTTGATGGGCACTGTGGCAGCGTTTGAGGGCACAGTTGCAGCGCTTGATGGGCACAGTGGCAACGTTTGATGGGCACAGTGGCAACGTTTGATGGGCACAGTGGCAGCGTTTGAGGGCACAGTTGCAGCGATTGATGGGCACAGTGGCAGCGTTTCATGGCACAGTGGCAGCGTTTGATGGGCACTGTGGCAGCGTTTCATGGCACAGTGGTTGCAATTAATGATTTTTTTTCAAAAAAGTTTTGCCCCCTCAAAAAATTTGAGCACCAGCCGCCACTGCATTGATCCATGCATTTTTTTCAAAAAGTGTCACTTAGGGTCAGGTTTGTCCATCAAAGATCGCCGCCATTACCATTAAAAACATTAAAAAAAAAAAAGTCCATAAATCTTTCCCATAGTTTGTAGACGCGATAACATTTGCGCAACCCAATTAATATATGCTTATTGCGATTTTTTTTTTACCTAAAATATGTAGAAGAATACGGATTGGCCTAAACTGATGAATAAATTCGTTTTTTTTTATATATTTTTTGGGATATTTATTATAGCAGAAAGTAAAAAAAAAATTTTCTATTTCAAAATTGTCGCTCTTTTTTTATCTATAGCGCAAAAAATAAAAACCGCAGAGGTGATCAAATACCACCAAAAGAAAGCTCTATTTGTAGGTAAAAAACATAAATTTTGTTTGGGTACAACAACGCACGACTGTACAATTGTCAGTTAAAGCGATACAGTGCTGTATCGCAAAAAATGGCCAGGTCATTAAGGGGGTAAAACCTTCCGGGGCTGAAAGTTAATTTGAAAATTGGGTGGCTGGAACAAATGCTCCTGCCGCTTTAGCCCAAGTGGTCCTGCAATGGTCAAGGAGACTCCTCCTCCTCCTGACCGCTTCCCTAACTCCTCCCCCACCTTCTCTCTGTTCCATCCCACCCGCTCATGTCCCTTTGTTTACTGCTCTCTAGCTCAGGGTAGTCTAGTTTTGTTTAATTCAGGTAAATATGGAGTATCAAACTCCCTGTTTATTATTTCAGACAGTAAAAAAGGTAATGGGATTAGTGTTTCCATTTCTTTTTTCAAATATATGTATTTTAACTTTCATGAGATTCTGCCTTCAGCATAGAGCACCAAAAAGAAAGACATTGTAATTTCTAGAATGGTTTTTCTAAACTGTTTTTAAGTCTAATTAGTCTTTATGTAAGCTAATGCGTTATCTTTACATGCTTTCTTCAATCATGGGAATTTAGCTTTTCAAGCTTGTAGGGATAGTCCATAAAAAAAACTATAATTGTTTTCACTCTCTCTCTCCTCCATTAAGCCGCTGCACAGATTATAATAGAGTATTTCTAGACAAGAATATATTCACAATTCACAATACAGAAAAAAAAGTAATGCGGGGTGATAACTTATCTATACGAGTTGCTTACCTTGGGCTATTAATCATTCCACTAAAATGTGCCCACAATACAATAATTAAACTGGTTACATAACAGCAACTGAAACAAGAAAAGAAATGGTGAAAGGAAGGAGAAGGGAAGGAAAAGAAAAAAGGAAAAGGAAAAGAAAGGGTAAGGGAAAGAAAAAGGAAAGGAAAGGACAGGAAATGAAAGGCAAGGAAAGGAAAGGAAAGGCATGGAAAGGCAAGGAAAGGAAAGGAAAGGAAAGGCAGGGCATGGAAAGGCAAGAAAAAGGAAAGGGAGAATGAAAGGGATAGAAAGGGAAAGGAGAAAAAAAAGGAAAAAAGAAAAAAGAGGAGAGAATAGAAGGAAATGAAAGGAAAGGAAAAAGAAAAAAAAAGAGAGGAGAGAATATAAGAGAAGAGGAGAGGAGGGGAAAGGGAAAGAAAGGAAGAGGGAGGAAGGGTTGAGGGATGGAGAGTTGAAAGGAAGGAGAAAGGGAAGGAAGGAAGGAAATAATGAAGGAAGGAAGGAAGGAGATGTGGGAAAGAATGAATAGAGGTAGAAAGAACAAAGAAGGATGGAAAAGGGAGCTGAAAGAAGGACTAGAAGGAAAGAGGGGATGAAGGAAGAATTATGCCTCGTACACACAAAGGGACTTTCCCGCGGGATTGTCCGCTGGACTCGAGTCCGCCGGACAATCCCCTCGTGTGTGGGCGCCGGCGGACTTTTGGCGCCAAAAAGTCCAGCGGACAATCCCGTGGGAAAGTCCCTTTGTTTTGTTTTAAAATTATCCGCTGGACTTGGCAGTCCGGCGGACAATCCCGCCGTTAGTATGCTAGTCCGCCGGACTTTTGGAAATGAACGGACTTGCCGATCATCGGAAAGTCCTTTCATTTAGCACGTGACTTCAGGTAGACGGAGCTAGCGAAGGCAGTGAATGCCACCGCGCTAGCCCCGTCACCTGGCATGGATTTAAAGGGAATCCCCACGCCGAAAAAACTGCGTGGGGGTCCCCCCAAATCCATCTCAGACCCTTATCCGAGCACGCAGCCCGGCAGGCCAGGAAAGGGGTGGGGACGAGCGAGCGCCCCCCCCCTCCTGAGCCATACCAGGCCGCGTGCCCTCAACATGGGGGGTGCCCTGGGGAAAGGGGGGCCGTGCGGCCCCCCCACCCCAAAGCACCTTGTCCCCATGTTGATGAGGACAAGGGCCTCTTCCCGACAACCCTGGCCGTTGGTTATCGGGGTCTGCGGGCGGGGGCTTATCGGAATCCGGAAGCCCCCTTTAATAAGGGGGCCCCAGATCCCGGCCCCCCACCCTATGTGTATGAGTATGGGGTACGATGTACCCCTACCCATTCACCTAAGGTGTAAAATGTAAAGAAAAAATCACACAATTTTTAAAAAAATATTTTATTGCACAGCTCCGGGGTCTTCTTCCGTCTTGGGGGGTCTTCTCGCTGGACTCCTCCGCTATTTACCTAGCTCTTTTACCGAGCAGAGGAGGCCGGCTACCTTCTTTGTCGTCGACGCCATCGTCTGGGGGTCTCGATCCGCCTTCGGGGGTCTTTCGGGGTCTTCCGGGGTCTCTTCTGTTCTTGCCGCCGCCGCCGCCTTGTTCTTCTTCTTCTTCTTCCTCTTCCGATGTTGACCCGTCACTCTCTCTGGCCGGAATGCCAGAGCCGCGCTGTGCTGGGACTTATATAGGGACAAGGGGACAGGGTCACATGCTCATGTCACATGGTGACCCCGCCCCCCTGTGATGTCACAGTCCCAGCATCCTCCGGGACTGTGACATCGAAAGGGGGCGGGGTCACCATGTGACATGAGCATGTGACCCTGTCCACTTGTCCCTATATAAGTCCCAGCACAGCGCGGCTCTGGCATTCCGGCCAGAGAGAGCGACGGGTCAACATCGGAAGAGGAAGAAGAAGAGGAAGAACAACAAGGCGGCGGCGGCAAGAACAGAAGAGACCCCGGAAGACCCCCGAAGGCGGATTGAGACCCCCAGACGACAGCGTCGACGACGAAGAAGGTAGCCGGCCTCCTCTGCTCGGTAAAAGAGCTAGGTAAATAGCGGAGGAGTCCGGCGAGAAAACCCCCAAGACGGAAGAAGACCCCGGAGCTGTGCAATAAAATATTTTTTTAAAAATTGTGTGTTTTTTTCTTTACATTTTACACCTTAGGTGAATGGGTAGGGGTACATCATACCCCATACTCATTCACATAGGGTGGGGGGCCGGGATCTGGGGGCCCCTTATTAAAGGGGGCTCCCGGATTCCGATAAGCCCCCGCCCACAGACCCCGACAACCAACGGCCAGGGTTTTCGGGAAGAGGCCCTTGTCCTCATCAACATGGGGACAAGGTGCTTTGGGGTGGGGGGGGCGCACAGCCCCCCTTTCCCCAGGGCTCCCCCCATGTTGAGGGCACGCGGCCTGGTATGGCTCAGGAGGGGGGGCGCTCGCTCGTCCCCACCCCTTTCCTGGCCTGCCGGGCTGCGTGCTCAGATAAGGGTCTGAGATGGATTTGGGGGGGGCCCCCACGCCGTTTTTTCAGCGTGGGGATTCCCTTTAAATCCATGCCAGGTGACGGGGCTAGCGCGGCAGCATTCACTGCCTTTGCTAGCTCCGTCTACCTGCAGTTACGTTCTAAATGAATGGACTGCTCCGTGTGTGGGCAAGTCCGTTCATTTTCAAAAGTCCCACGGACTTTTTCCCGCAGATTGTCCGCCGGAGAAGTCCGGGCATGTGTGGGCAAGTCACACGCTCGGAAGTCCGGGCGTGTGTGGGCAAGTCCTCCCCTCGGAAAGTCCGGCGGTTTGTCCGCTGGACTAGGTCCGGCGGACAAAGTCCGAACGTGTGTATGCGGCATTAGACAGAAGGATGGAAGGCAGGAAGGATGGAAGGAAGGAAGAAAGGAAGGAAGAAAGGAAGGAAGAAAGGAAGGAAGGAAGGAAGAAAGGAAGGAAGGAAGGAAGGAAGGAGGGAAGGAATGAGATGCGGGAAAGAATGAATAGAGGTAGAAAGAACAAAGAAGGATGGAAAAAGGGAGCTGAAAGAAGGACTAGAACGAAAGAGGGGTTTGAGAGTTTGAAAAAAGAAGGAAAGACAGAGAGGAAGAAAGAAAGCAAGTAAGAAAAGAAGTAAGGCAAGAGATATAGGAAGGGAAAAAGAATAGAAGGCTGGAAGAAAAACAAAGGAGGAAGGGTTAGAGAAAAACAAAATAGAAAAAGGAAGATAACTTGAAAAGCTCCCTGGCTTGTACAGTGACCAAGCATGTAGAAACTTCTGCTTAAAATATTGAATGAGAGATATGTAGGCTGCCTATGTTTGCCTTTTGGATTGACAGCCATTCCAAATCTCTTGCATTGATACTTTCTGATTCACGGAGTCAGAACAAGTATGCAGATCAAGAAGTGCTCCGATTTCACTGGCTGTCTGCTAACACTTGGTCAGTGACTCAAACACTGTGAAAGCCAGAGACCAAAATGCAGCTAGCATTTCTAGAAGGAGGTCAGCAAAAGCAGCCATCATAATTCACTAGGGGTTTCCATTAAGTGGACCTTTTTCGTGCTTATTCAACACAAAGTAAGGTCTTGAAGTGCTACACTACTGCATTTTGAATCCTCC
This sequence comes from Lithobates sylvaticus, assembly GCA_028564925.1. Taxonomy (NCBI): domain Eukaryota; kingdom Metazoa; phylum Chordata; class Amphibia; order Anura; family Ranidae; genus Lithobates; species Lithobates sylvaticus. The sequence goes on along the minus strand of CM053030.1, from coordinate 488,742,944 downwards.
TTTGCCAGGCAACACACATTTTCAACTCTCATTTAGAGACAAGTCCATGGGCTTATTTTTGTTGTTTTATTGGGTAAAACAAGTTGGGTAGGGTATAGGAATAATGGGATGCCATACTTGACTTGAAGAACAACAGATGAGTACAAATTCCTTTTCTATGTACACAAAAATGAAGATCCTGAACTCTACTCCCTCTGGAATAATAGCAGTCTCTATAGATCAGTGGCAAGGTTATGTACGAACCAGGAGCTCTCATTCCTCTTTAGTGAAATAGCACAAGATCCCGAACTGTATGCGGGACTATCGTATCTCCTCAGTAACAGCTCACACAGTTCAGACACTTGCAGATACTAGCTCACCTGGCTGCTTTGACTACCAGCCCATCTGGCATCTGTGAAGATTGCCCCAGGGCAAGGCATTGGGAGGTATTCACATTGTCTCTTGATTCCTGCTGCACTGGGCAAGACTTCTGTTCAGGCCTCCTACTGTCCAGATATTCCGATGACAACCAGGATGTCTTTTGCACAAGACCCAAAGGTAATGGAGATCCTTCTCTTATGCCCCGTACACACGATCGGAAATTCCGCCAGCAAAAGTCCGATGAGAGCTTTTGGTCGGAAATTCCGACCATGTCTAGGCTCCAATCAGACTTTTGCTGGCGGAATTCCCGCCAACAAAAGATTGAGTGCATGTTCTCTATTTTTCGGTCCGAAATTTCGATGGTCTGTACAAATTCCGACACGCAAAATTCCTACGCATGCTCGGAAACAATTAGAAGCATGCTCGGAAGCATTGAACTTCATTTTCTCGGCTCCTCGTAGTGTTGTACGTCAACGCATTCTTGATGGTCGAAAGTTCAGAGAACGTTTATGTGACCGTGTGTATGCAAGCCAAGCTTGAGCGGAATTCCGTCGGAAATTTTTTTTTTTCTGACGAATCTGAAAATCCGCTCGTGTGTACGGGGCATCAGGCTTTCTCTCCTTCCTTTCCTCAGCTCCAGCCTGGAGGCAGAGCCCTCCACCTCCGGGGTCCCCTCCCAGGCCTCACGAAAGTAACCTCATCAATCCATCTTCCACCTCAACTTCCCTGCTGGCCAGGCTCCACGATATTTAAGGGCTGATCCAGCCACCCTGCCAGTGGTTTCTGCCTGGGGATTGGCCAGATTCCCCCAGTTTGCAGATCAGGACTAGGGATGAGCCATAAGTTCGACTCAAACATTCGCCTGTTCACCGAATAGTGAACAATTTAGGGTGTTCGCAGCAAATTCGAAAGCCGCGGAACACCCTTTAAAAGTCTATGGGAGAAATCAAAAGTGCTAATTTTAAAGGCTTATATGCATGGTATTGTCATAAAAAGTGCTTGCAGGCCTTAGTCCTGCCCCAGGGGACATGTATTAATGCAAAAAAAAGTTTTAAAAACTGAATTTTTTTCAGGAGCAGTGACTTTAATAATGCTTAAAGTGAAACAGTAAAAGTGAAATATTCCTTTAAATCTCATACCTGGGGAGTGTCTATAGTATGCCTGTAAAGTGGCGCATGTTTCCCGTGATTAGAACAGTCCGAGAGCAAAATTATATTTCTAAAGGAAAAAAAGTAATTTAAAAGTACTCGCGGCTATAATGAATTGTCGGTCCCGGCAATACACATAAAAGTCTTTGAAAAAAACAGCATGGAACCAAAATGTAAAAAAAAAAAAATTGCGTGGGGGTCCCCACAAATTCCATACCAGGCCCTTCAGGTCTGGTGTGGATATTCAGGGAAACCCTGCATCAAAATAAAAAAAATGGCGTGGGGGTCCCCCCAAAAATCCATACCAGACCCTTATCCGAGCACGTAACCTGGCAGGCTGCAGGAAAATATGGGGGACGGGAGTGCACCCTCCCTCCTCCTGAACCATACAAGGCCACATCCCCTTAACATGGGGAGGGTGCTTTGGGGTAGCGGTCCCCCCAAAGCACCTTGTCCCCATGTTGATGGGGACAAGGGCCTCATCCCCACAACCCTTGCCCGGTGGTTGTGGGGGTCTGCAGGCGGGGTCTTATCAGAATCTGGAGGCCTCTTTAACAAGGGGACCCCCAGATCCTGGCCTCCCCTCCTGTGTGAAATGGTAACGGGGTACAAATGTACCCCTACCATTTCACAAAAAAAGTGTGAAAATTGTAAAAAAAACACAAGACACGGCTTGGGACACGTCCTTTATTAAAAAATAAAAAATAAAAGTGTCCCACGAAGTCCACTCATCTTCTTCTTCTCTCGCTCCGACGGACCGAAAAAAAAAAACGCACGCCGCCACCGATCTACCTCCATGGTAGGCACCCGCCATAATGACCAGCCTCTGGGGTGACAGTTCTTTTAAAACTGAGGCTGGAGCCACACGATGACGTCGCCAGGTGACCCCGCCCCCTCTGATGCACGGGGACATCCCTATGACTCCGGGGAAGGGGCTGGTATGGATTTTGAGGGGGGACCCCACGCCATTTTGTTTTTAATTTTGGCGCGGGGTTCCCATTAAAATACATACCAGACCTGAAGGGCCTGGTATGGAACTTGGGGGGACCCCCACGCAATTTATTTTTTACATTTTGGTTCGGGGTTCCCCTTAATATTCATACAAGACCCAAAATGCCTGGTAATGGACTGTGGGGAATCCCATGCCGTTTTTTTCAATGACTTTTATGTGTATTGCCGGGACCGACAATTCATTATAGCCGCGAGTACTTTAAATTACTTTTTTTCCTTTAGAAATTAAATTTTGCTCTCGGAATGTTGTAAACATGGGAAACATGCGCCACTTTACAAGCATACTATAGACACCCCAGGTACGAAATTTAAAGGAATATTTCACTTTTATTGTTTCACTGTAAACATTGTTAAAATCACTGCTCCCGAAAAAAATGAAGTTTTTAAAACTTTTTTTTGCATTGATACATGTCCCCTGGGGCAGGACCCAGGTCCCCAAACACTTTTTATGACAATAACTTGCATTTAAGCCTATAAAATGAGCACTTTTGATTATTCATGTTCGTGTCCCATAGACTTTAGCTAAGTTTGCGCGTTCAAACAAATTATTTGCCTGTTCGCATGTTCTGCTGCGAACCAAACTCAGGGGTGTTTGGCTCATCCCTAATCAGGACCTCCTAGCCTTCAACCACTAACTTCCAGAAGCTTCTCCAAGCTTCTAGAACCAGGGGTAGGTAGAGACCTGCCCTGTAGAGCCCTCCAGCCTGACCTAGAGTAACCCTGTACAGACTCACACAACTACCATGAAACACAAAATAAATGTACCTACACTAGTTGCACACTAGAGCTGCACGATTAATCGTTAAGACTCAAGATTGCGATTCTTTCCCCCTTGCGATCTTAACAAAGCTATTTCCCGATTCTATGCAGAGTTCTCTGCTCAAGCCGACAGCTGTCAAAAAAACACCACAAAAACAAAACAGGCTGTCTGCCAAGTTTCACAACATTCCTCAGCCACTGAGCTAACTATAAACATTGTAACATTTTTGTTCTTTAGATCAAAGGAATGAACTTCGGTCTGTAAATGAGGGAAGTTTAACCACTTAAAGACCAAACCTTTTTCTGACACTTGTTAGTTTTAGTTAAAATCATTGCTAGAAAATTTCTTAGAACCCCAAACATTATATATATATTTTTTTTTTAGCAGAGACCCTAGAGAATAAAATGGTGGTTGTTGCAATATTTTATGTCACACTGTATTTGCGCAGCGGTCTTTCAAATGCAATTTTTGGGGGCAAAATACACTTTAATGAATTTTAAAAAAACGAAACATTAGAGTTAGCCCAATTCTTCCACGAGAATTGTGAGAGAATCGTGATCTTTATTCTAAGCAAAAAAATTGTGATTCTCATTTTTCCCAGAATCGTGCAGCTCTATTGCACACTAAAGGATGCTGCATATACATTTGTGGTGTCCTTTAGGCATTGGATGCCAGCTGCACAGCGATGCAACCACATGTATTACAAGCAGGTTGCAGCACTGCCCTATTTACTTGAATGGGTCACACTTGATGGTGGTACTGTCTGACAAATGTGACGTGTGGTATAATTTTTTCCATTCCTGTGAAGCACTGCAGCCATGGCATGTGCTCCAGCTGTCACATTAGGTTCATGCAGGCAGTTGGAGTGGCTGTAAAACCACCTATTTTTCACACCAGCCTCCAGCCACCAGTGTAATTTAGACTTTAAAGGTTCACTTAACTTCTCCCCTCACTCCCATCAATCCATTCAATCCAAAAGAGACCTATATAAGAAAGCCTTGTGTAAGACTTCATAATGACTGGTTGGAGTTTACACATGAGTATCTTCTCCAAATAGTACTGGCCCAATCACAAGGCACTACCCTTGTTATATGGGAGATGGGGAGCAAGTCACATTCTTAAACATATTTGCCACTTTGCTCCTAGTGGCTAAAAATGAGTGGAAGTTAAAGAACATACCCCATACCCCAATATTTCATATTTCTTATATGTGTCTGTTTTACCATGTACTTGTTTTGTAAAGTATCCTGTTCTCTTTGTATTGCTTCGAGTGTGTCTCTTCCAGTTCCCCTTCTTTGCTTTTTTTCAAACTGACCCAGCTAGACATAAAAGCACATCCTTCCCAACGTGGTCAGTTTTCTGTGTTGATTTATGGCCCATACACACGATCGGACTTTTCGACAACAAAACCTTGGAATTTTGTTCGAAGGTTGTTTGCACCAACTTGTCTTGCATACACACGCTCACACAAATGTTGGCCAACAATTATGAACGTAGTGAAGTACTAGACGTACTACATGGTTTTTCAGCTCTTTAGCACCACCCTTTGGGCTCCTTCTGCTAATTTTGTGTTAGTAGAAATTTGGTGAGTGTTGATTCGTGCTCTCTTTTTACGGTTTTCAGCGCTATTATTATTATTCTTGATATCACTTGAAAAAAAAGCCTTTGAAAATTCGTTTGCAATAACTCCATCAGTATCACCAGCAAAACAGCTTCATTATTATCCCACTAAAGAAGAAGAGAATTGTGCGCTGCATTTGGAGATTTCCTAATTTGCCACGTCACAAATGTTAATTCTCCATTACGAATGCTAGTTTACAAGACCGACCGCTTCTGCTTCTGAGCATGCGTGGACTTTTGTCAGACGGACTTGTGTACACACGATCGGAAAGTCCGACAACAAGAATTTGTTGGCGGAAAATTTGAGAACCTGCTAGCCAACATTTGTTGGCGGAAAGTCCACCAACAAATGTTTGATGGAGCGTACACACGGTCGGACTTTACGCCAACAAGATCACATCCAACATTTGTTGTCGGAAAATCCAATCGCGTGTACAGGGCATTACAGAGTAACGGTTCACATATTGTTTAATTGGCTAATGAAGGGATCACTTTAAAATATGTACATACATCCATAGCCAAACCTGTAAAATAGAATATTAGAAGCACAAGACATGCGTTCCAGGGGGGAGATTCAGTGGTGACACAACGTTACATTTGACTCTGCTGTCATTTAGGGTCACACAGCACAGACCGCGTAGGCAGAACACACAGATAGCTGGTTGTAGTCAAGTTACTAAGTCTCTAATTCAGATGTTTTTTTCCAAGGTCGTGCTGAAGCTCTGGCAGAAAAAATAAGAATGACTGCCTGAACTACATAGAAATTGGGGGTTAGCACCTGTGAAGTTTCCTTAAGAATCACATTTCACCATGCCACCAATATAAGATAAAGAGAATGAGTAAGCCAGTGCTGGCTTCATTGTTCCTGTGACTTTTAAAATAGACTTCACTAAAAGCTATTCTTCTGGAAAATACCTCTAACCGTTGTTAAACAAGAAACATCCATTCTTTTTTTTAAATTCAACTTTCCAAAGCTTATACTGCAGTTGAAATACTGAGAACTTTGTGACACAACCATTAACTAGTAGGATAATCTCAGAGAGTCACAAATGACCCAATAACAGCAATCAACGCTCACGTTTTCCAGAACTCCTTCCATAATCTCGGCTGTTCCTGACTTCCTCATCTAACAATCATAAATGGCTACTCCCAGCTTTACCTTGAAACCGTTTTCTCTGTATAAGAAAAGGTAGCCAGTTCTTGGTTATGCCAATGACCTCTATTCAGTTTGGCTACCCCTGAAGACTTCCATTTTCTAATCTTGATATTATTTTAAGTTACTGTAGGTTGCTAGGCAAATTTAGTTTCGTGCCACTGTAATCAGTGGTGCAGGGGTTGATTGTTCTACAGGCTGGTGGTCTAATTGCTTGTCCCTGAATTCTAGCGGAATAGGAGAGCAGCTTGAATATTTTTGGGGACTCAGCCAATCCCTGGAGAGACATGTCCAATAGGTGACTGGAGAGCCCATGAATAGTCTGAAGCCTGAAGCAGAGTGTGTTGGATCCTGGGTTCAGCCCTGCCCAAAGAGATCCCTTTCTGAGGGGCTCTGCCTCTCCAGGCAGTCTGCTGGAGATGCAGTTTGGAGATCATCAAGGTCCCAGCTATAGTCTAAGCTGGGGGGGGGGGGGCTATTTTCTAACATCTGGGATTTCTCTCTTATGATCTGGAGAAGCTTCCTGGAGGATACTCTGTGGAGGCTGGAGGGAAGAGTGTCTAGTAGTCGATTGGTATCATGAGTCTGTGTCTCCCTCACTGCAGAGTGCCCGGTGGATATCAGAAGGAGGCAACCGATGAGACTACGTGAAGTTTTCAGTTCTACAATGAAACATGTTCTACGCATCCTTCCATCAAGTTGTCAAATGTGTGGAAGATCTCTGTCAGACTAGTGAAAAGATAAGTTTCCTCAGTCAATTCAGTTCTTTTGGGGTATCCCATGTCTTCCCCACACCAATTCCAAGTTATACTCAGCAATGAAAGAAGAAAATACTGTGCGCCTGGTTGTGTGTGCACTAATTAGGGGGTGTGCTACATATATCTCTGAAAAAACATACCCCCTTTATATTTTTGTTTAGACACCTGTTACTTTTTTTTAAGGAACAATGTTTTTTGTATTAATCTCCACTTTTTAATATGTTCACATGTTTACCAGTCTATTCTTTGCTGCTCTGCTAAAAAAAATGCCTATTGATCTCAGTAGAGTTGAGCAAATATATGAGGTTTCGATTCGCATTTTGTCAAATTTTTTCTTGAACTCTGCAAAGTCCAAACTTAACTGAAGTCTCTGAGGTGGACAAAACTTGATACTACATTCTGATCATATACAAGGCTAATTGTTATGGAAACTGTCATGCCAGACAGCTTACTGGCGCACGCTCCCGTGGGCACTGGTTTGCGTGCCCATGCACGCGTCCGGGGGCGCGCGCGCGGTGGATTGCGTGCACCTGTGCGCGCTGTTGGCGCCAACCAGCCTATTTAATCAGGCAGCACCTGTTGGCCAGTGCTGCCTGATCTTCAGCTTTCCAGAGACCTTGCTCCTGTGTTTGTATCCTGTTTGTATCCTGTCTGATCTTGTGACCCGGCTTACCCTTTGGATTTCCTGGACCTCTGCCTGCCTAAAGACCTCTGCCTGCCTGACGATTCTTTTGCCTGCTCCTCTGTACCTTGCCGTCTGAACGTTGCCGAACCCCGCTTGTATCCGGATTACCCCACTTCATGCTGAGTGACCTGTGCCTGCTTTCCAGTACCACACCTTATTTCCAGTGAGCCTTTACTATCTGCACCCGGGACTCCTTAACTATCTCTCCTGCTGAGTGTGTCTACATACCAGGACCTTACCGCACCATCTGGGATCTCTGCATATCTACACCCCATCTTGCCACCAGTGGACTTTCACCACCAACTTCCGGAATCCCTGCACCAGGCTCTCTTACCCTTCCTGACTCTCGTGCTTCCTGTACCCACCTCCAGGGGCCGTGAGTGGGACCCGTACGGGAGACCTCCCTCTGCCCAAGTGGACTCATTGGTCAGGTACGTACCAACGTGATACTAATGCACAAACTATTGTCAACCTAGGGGCATGATGACCTGGGTGCTGCCATGGGGGACATTTAACAAAATAAACCTTCACCATCATGGGGAACATATTGTGTTTGTGTTGATGGGCCATGCTTTCAGCTGCAGTGTACAAATAACCATGAACAACCTTGAGACTCAAGGCAGCCAAGGCAGCACTCCCCAACACATATCCCACCTACTCCACTATCTTCAGTAACAACCTTCCCATGCCAGGTTTTTGCTGGAGCAGAAGAAATCAATTGTTCCCAAACCCCCCACCCAGCACCTATATGCTAGCTTGCCCTTTAATTGCTTCCATACCAGTTGGTGAAAACAGTCACCTTACTTTAGTTTGACCAGATTCGTTTGAGGTCTGAGGAGAGATCTGGGATCTAATAAGCCCCAGATATCAGAGTAAAGAGTACTTCTCAGTGCTTATGCTATCATAAAGAATATTGTTCATCCCTTGGGATAGCAATACAGTTGATCAAAAAAATAAAAATAAATAAAGGGACAATTTAAAAAAATGAATATAAACAAAATGAATAAAATAATAAAAAAATATTTACTTTAAAGCACCCTCGTCTCCCTGTGCTCACGCACAAATGCAAAAGCGCACGTAGGTCATGCACCGTGCACGCATATGTAAACAGTGATCACACCACACATGTAGAGTATCGCTGTGAATGTCAGAGTGAGAGCAATAATTCTAGCACCAGACCTCCTGTTTAACTCTAAACTAATAACATGTAAAGGCTTTTAAATTGTCTCCTATGAATAATTTTATGTACCGTAGTTTGTCATCATTCTGCTGACGTGTGACATGTTAGGTATCTGTTTACTCAGTGTACCATTATCTTTAATATTTTACCAAAAATGTGGGTATTATATTGTGTTAGTGTGCAATAAAATGAATTCAACTGTATTTTCTCCTGAAAATTTGTGTTCTAAAAATGGCTGAGCAAATACTGTGTGATGCATAAAATTGCAACAATCACTATTTTATTCTCCAGGGCCTCTGCCTAAAAAAAATTATAATATATAATGTTTTGAGGATCTAAGTAATTTTCTAGCTAAAAAATTCTGTAGGACATATCAGAATAGGCCCAATTTTGAAGTGGTTAAAAACATCCTGTGTAAAAAGAACTAAATATTTGATGCGTTAAGAATAGTTAGCATGAGATTGAATAAAACAGCAACATAACCAATGGTATCAAAGACAGGGAGTCTATAATGGTATCAAGCAAACATCTGTGCCTAAAGAAGAACTTCACCCCCCGCAGTGCATTTATTTTTATTCCCGCTTGCTTGTTTTGGTAAGTTATCCTCAGAATACATGCTCACGGATCCAGAGTTGTTCTGTTGCGATCTGACAAATGTCTAGCCATGTCCAGCATAACCATCTTTTTTTATCTATGTCATCAAAGGTCCGCAGTCCATTTTGGGTTCTTCCTGGTGGCGCACATGCATTGCCATGCATCATGGGGGGGGGGGGGGGGGCAGGCTGCAAGAACCGGGGAGTGTTCGCTGGACTCCTGATTAAGGGCATGGGCGCATGAGCAGTGCAGTAACCCTCCTGAGATCCATGACATTGGTGTCCTAGGAGACTATGGGTCCTTGCAGGGCCAGTTCTACCATGGGTCCCAGTGGGTCCATTGGACCCAGGCAGCACTTTGGGAGGGGCAGCAAATTGAACCATGGCCACCTCTCCTTCTCTTCTATTTACAGAGCAAATTAACAACCAACGTTTTTTTTTCCAGCAGTTTTGCGTGTCATGATGACAACTGCCTCCCAGGCCGCTCCGCCTGCCCCCACACTACTCTAGCCAGCCCCTATACTGCCCTAGCCTATCTATATACTACCCTAGCCTGTCTATATACTACCCCAGCCTGCCCCTATACTGCCCTAGCCTGTCCATATATTACCCCATCCTAGCCTGTCCATATACTACCTTAGCCTGTACATATATTACCCTATCCTAGCCTGTCCATATATTCCCCTAGTCTATCCATATATTACCCTAGCCTGTCTATATACAACCCTAGCCTGTCCATATATTCCCCAAGCCTGTCCATATATTCCCCTAGCCTGTCCATATATTACCCTAGCCTGTCTATATACTACCCTAGCCTGTCTATGTACTACCCTAGCCTGTCTATATACTACCCTATCCTGCCCATATACTACTCTAGCGTGCCCCTATACTACCCTAGTCTGTCTATATACTACCCTAGCCTGTCTATTTACTACCCTAGCCTATCTATATACTGCCCAGCCTGCCCCTATACTACCCTAGCCCGCCCCTTGGAATTGAACATAATGGTATGTCATATAATTTTGCATATAGACAAGGTGCCGTTGTATGTAAACCTGACTTCCTGATAAGTAATTTTAGTTTTAATTATGATATAAAATAATGGATGTTGGGGCCTTTTGGTGGGCGTAATTTTTTTTTTTTTTTGGGGGGGATGGGGGCAGCATTTTATTCTTGGACCCAGGCAGCACAACGTCTTGGACCAGCCCTGGGTCCTTGATATGTCATTCTCACCTACTTGAGAATCCTGGAAGTGCCAGGAGATGTAACCCCAAAGAAAGGTATTAGGGCAAATAAAAATGATGTCTAATAAAGTAAAGCAGGAGGGGAGGGGATTGCAAGGGTGTAATGTGTATGGGAAGGGTGAAGGTCCACTTTAAATTAACTTAGGGAAAAATCAAAGAGCAAAAGCAAAAAGAATGTGATGTGCAGCAGGACATAACGAAGAACAACATATGTATTGTGTGTATAATCATTATGATTCTGTGGTAGAGTATATCGATGGATTAATAAATACATTTATATCAAATCTTGTTTGAGTTTTTATGAGCAAAGTGGTGCCATAAAATAAACACAGTCTTGAATATGTCATTGGATATAAAATGGGAAAACATCAATGAACTTTAACAAGGCTTAGATATGAAAAATCTGATAGATCTGTATTGGATAATAATGAGCAAAGAATGTTTCAGAAAGTATAATAAAAACAGTTGTGAATATAACAGATGGCAGTAGAAAGTTGTCGGGACATTTACCTTTAATTTGCTGGTAAATCACTAGAACAATTTTGCAGCATATGTCAGTTAAGGCAAAGACAGCAAAAGGCTGTCTGTGCTGTTTATGGCTGTTTAAATGCAATAAAAGGAACCAGAACTAGGATTTCCTCCCACCTAGTCTTGAAACCTTTTTTGCATTTAGGCAGCCACGGGCAGCACTACAACCTGCCACCCATCACTAATGTGGGGGGTGGGTGTTAATGTATTAGCCAACCACTGACCACCAGTGCTGGGGAGGTATTTTTGCAGCCCATCATTTTCCACCAATGTCGATGCTGTAATTTTTACTTCCAGCCACTATTGACCACCAATGGTCACTGATTATTTTATGAACATAGGCTTTAAAAGATATGTAAGGGTAGGGTATCATTTAAAAAACAAAAACAAAAAAAAATGAGCCACACCCAGAATTTAAAGTAGGTAAAAAAAAAAACATCCACTCTTTTTTAAGCATGAAAAGGATAATATCACTTGGAAAGCCTATTTTATTTTAATCACTAGCTTTCGTGAAGATAACAGCAGGCGATACTGACAGGAAGGTCCTTGTTTGGGCACTTTGTGTTTTGCAATGACAATGCTCAGCCCCTGTAAATCACCCAATTACAGGATGTCCCAAAGGCTACTATAGGCTGCTGTGTTGATATAATTGCCCAGGCATTTTCCAGTGTTGTTAGCTTTTAAAAAATGTCTGTGAAAAAAATAATTGAAACCAGTAACACTTAGGAAATATGCCCTGTGAAAAAACACATGCAGCCTGTTATCACCGTGGTGCAAGTGAACAGGGACAGGCTATAAAGGGGCTGCAACACAGACACATTAAAGCTGAACTACAAAAAAAATTTTTTATTTACATTGGTCCAGCTTGGTTAAATCTAGTCCTCAATATCTCATATCTGGAGTGGAGGGCTACTGGGGATGCATAAATTCAGTGTAGTAGTCTGTGCTGCATACAGTCAGTGCTAGTATATTTTAATTGCTGCTTGAGTGACTTGCCTTCTGTATACTGAACACAAGGGGTCATCCACTTGGCATCTCTGCAACCCAAAGAATGTCTTGTATTTTTTAAATAAATACAAGGCCTTTTCTTATTGGAAGAAGCAGAAAGGAGGGGTGTATGATGTCACCATTAGTGGCTTTAGCTTCCAATGTTTTAAAATTTGTCTACTTGCATCAAGAACATAGTTATGATGTTGGAGCCAGGGAAGGAGAAGGATGCAAGTCAGAGGATCTGACACTCCAGGAAGTGTTGATTATTTTCCAGAATAACAGAGCTGATAACTGTAAGCCCCCGTACACACAGTCGGACATTCCGATCCCCAAATCTGTCGGATAATTTCAAACGGATTTTGTCCGAAACTGGTGTTGCACACACAGGATCAGACAAAGTTGTCGGGAAATCTGATCATTCCGAACGAGGTGACGTACAAAACGTACGACAGGACTACGTACAGGGCAGTAGCCAATAGCTTTCGTCTCCAAATTTCTTCTGAGCATGCGTGGCACTTTGTGCGTCGGAATTCTCTACACACGATCGGAAAAAGTCCAATCGGATTTTGTTGTCGGAAAATTTTAGATCCTGCTCTCAATTTTTTTCCGTCGTAAATTCCGAGGGAAAAAGTCCGCTAGAGCCCACACATGATCGGATTTTCCGACAACATAATCCGATCAGATTTTTTCCATCTGAATATCCGACCGTGTGTACGGGGCATAAGGATAAATAACCTTCAGAGAAAACAAGGGCTACTGTAGGTTTATACTTTACAGATTGAAAAGTTTGCTCAGTGTGGTGACAGGGTCTCTTAATAATATTATTTAGGCAACCTCCAATACATAATGTACTTTGCGTTAGTAGTCAATAGCTGTCTTTGTTTGGATTGGCTGTATGGTTCAGTATTTCATAAGAGCGCCTGAATTCTATCAGGTGATCGATCCATAATTTCATCAATAGTTACTATTTATTATATGGAACGTAATTAATGGTGAAAGTTGATCTGCAATGTAGCAGCATCATTGATTGGAGACAGAAAACAAATCATTTGGTCTTTGATCTAGCATAATTGCTGATCTTGCTCCAAGTCTCCCTGGTCTGTTATTGACCAGCATAAACTTTAATAGTAATTGTGCTTTTTTTTTAATGAGTTGCACAGTGGCATGCCTCCAGATATTATGCAGAATTCAACCCAATCCCATTTTCTCCTCCAAGTATTTCTGAACCTGTTCGATATTGCTGCTTATTTCCCTTATTACATAGCATGATATGGATCATTTTCCCTGTTTTTTTTTTTTCTTATATTCATGAAGATTGCAAATAAAATAGTTATTGGCGATCAGCAAATTGTACCACAATATACACTGTGCAACCAGTTGAAAACTTAAAAGTAGCTGTTCACTCTAAACAACTCACCATAAAAGAACAGCACTCAAATTATTATCCAAAAAGTGATGTGATTGCTATTTAAATATATAATCCAACAATATAAATCATACTGTAATATGAAACAACTATCCCAGTCCATATACAGTGCCTTGCAAAAGTATTCACCCCCCTTGGCATTTTTCGTGTTTTGTTGCCTCACAATCTGGAATTAACATGGATTGTTTGAGGATTTGCATCATTTCATTTACAGAACATGTCCACAACTTTGAAGATTTTTATTTTTTTTTATTGTGAAGCAAACAACAAATAGGACAAAATAACAGAAAAAGTCAATGTGCATAACTATTCAACCCCCTAAAGTCAATACGTTGTACAGCCAACTTTTGCGGCTATCACAGCTCCAAGTTGCTTTGGATAAGTCTCTATGAGCTTGCCACATCTTACCACTGGGAGTTTTGCCCATTTTTCCTTGCAAAACTGCTCCAGCTCCTTCAAGTTGGATGGTTTGTGCTTGTGAAAAGCAATCTTTAAGTCTGAGCACAGATTTTTTATTAGATTGAGGTCTGAGCTTTGACTAGGCCATTGCAACACATTTACATGTTTCCCCCTTGCTTTAGCAGTGTGTTTGGGGTCATTGTCCTGCTGGAAGGTGAACCTCCATCCTAGCAACAAATCACACACAGAGTGGTACAGGTTTTGCTCAAGAATATCCCTTTATTTAGCACCATCCATCTTTCCCTCAACTCTGACCAGTTTCCCAGTCCCGACTGCTAAAAAACATCCCCATAGCATGATGCTGTCACCACCATGTTTCACAGTGGGGATGGTGTTCTTTGGGTGATGTGTTCGGTTTGCGCCAGACATAGCGTTTTCTTTGATGGCCAAAAAGTTCAATTTTAGACTCATCAGACCAGAGCACCTTCCTCCATACATTTTGGGAGTCTCTTTTCCAAGCCCCTCTTGGAAAAGCAATGCACGTTCTGCTCGCTCTTTAGAGAGCATTTGACAGATGGTGAGAAAGCATTGTATTGCATGTTACCGCACGCTTTGTTACTGCTGCATGTTTTAAGCCCCTAAATACCAGATTACTGTGCTGCAACTGCATAGACATTAAAGCGACGGGGGGTATATTTCCTGCCATGAAGCAAAGCATTGTGGCTGCAGCATGTGTACAGGCTCTGCAGCCCCAGCCGTTGCAACTAAAGGGGTAGGGCTGGGCAGAACTGCAGGGTTTTACCACCCCTCGATCACTCATGTGAATGAGCCCTAAAAGTCCAAACTAGAGAATTATGTACAGAGACTGTTAGTAGGGATGTGGTGCGGTAGACTATAGGAATGGTCTTCTCATCTATTTATATTTGCTATACAGAGACGGTACAGTTTTACATATGTTTTGTATACATGTATTAACAAACTTAGCGATTATGCGTGTTTGGGCTCGCTATAACTATGAACGAATTAGCATAATTTTTACATTGTTTTCATAGACTTTATTTTAAAAAAAGCACAGCAATTGAGAAATGCTTTTTATTTAGAATGAAATACATTATCGCCTTTTCCAACAAGCAATGTTTTATCGGTGAAGGTGTGATTTTATTATGTTATATAAATATTATATAAATATGACAATTGTGTTACAAGTAGTGCTGTAAATAGCTCAGTATCCAGTCATGTTTTAGCCCATTCATACAGACGGTCGTAGAACCTGTTTTGTTTTATTTTATCAACTTGAGCATGTTATTCAGTAACAAAAAGATAAGACCATCAATACTCAAAAAAAAAAAAAAAAAATGGTTGTAATGGAACAGGACCTCCCCAAAATCTTTAAAGCGGAGTTCCACACAAAAATGGAACTTCCGCTTTTCGGATCCCCCCCCCCCCCCCTCCGGTGTCACATTTGGCACCTTCAGGGGGGAGCAGATACCTATCTAATCCAGGTATTTTGCTCCCACTTCCAGGCATAGATACCTACGCCACCCACGGATATCTACGCCACTCCTCCCCCCCCCCCCGCTGTCTTTTTGGAGACTCACGGGTCCCAGGAGACAGCAGGGACCAGTGGGAACGTGCAGCGCGAGTCGCGCATGCGCAGTAGAGAACCAGGAAGTGAAGCCTCTCTAGGGTGTAGAGAGGTCAGAGTGCTGGGGGGATATCTGGGATGTAGAGAGGTCAGAGTGCTTGGGGGATATCTGGTAGACATGTGCACAACAAAAAAATTTGTTTATTTTCGTTTTGTTTTTTTCGTTTCCATTGATTCGTAACGATTCGTAAATTCGTAAGTCGTCGGTGTTCGTATTCGTAACGATTCGTATTTTCGTAAATTCGTTTTTCCGTTTAATTTTCGTTTATTCGAAATTCGGACGCATTTGTATTTATTCGTACATTCGTAACATTCGTAGATTCGTAATCGGAGCATAATTCATAATTTTATGTAATGTGTATGCTATTATTACATTTTAAGAGACACGGAAAATTACGAATCGAAAAAAAAAGTTACAAATGTACGAATTTTTTCGTTCAATCCATTCGAAGCACGTTAAGCAGCGCCATTGTAAGAGACACGGAAAATTACGAATCGAAAAAAAAAAAAAAAAAAAAGTTACGAATGTACGAATTTTTTCGTTCAATCCATTCGAGGCACGTTAAGCAGCTCCATTGTAAGGGACACGGAAAATTACCAATTCAACAAAAAAATAAAGTTACGAATGTACGAATTTTTTCGTTCATTTTGATTTTCGTTGTTCCTGTTTTCGTTTTTTGGATTTTCTTCTTTCGTAGATTCGTTGTTTCTAATTTTTTTTTTTTTTTGGATTTTCGTTGTTTTCGGATTCGTTCGGTTCGAGCGATTCGTTATTCGTTAAAATTTTTAGCGAATCGTTCGTTCATTCGGACGATAACGAATGAACGAAAATAACGAAAAAAAAAAGAAAAACAAAAAAAAAAGAAACGAATTGTACATGTCTAATATCTGGGGTGTAGAGGGATCAGAGTGCTGGGGGCATATCTGGGGTATAGAGTGGTCAGAGTGCTGGGGGGATATCTGGGGTGTAGAGGGGTCAGAGTGCTGGGGGGGATATCTGGGGTGTAGAGGGGTCAGAGTGCTGGGGGGATATCTGGGGTGTAGAGGGGGTCAGAGTGCTGGGGGGATATCTAGGGTGTAGAGGGGTCAGAGTGCTGGGGGGATATCTAGGGTGTAGAGGGGTCAGAGTACTGGGGGGATATCTGGGGTGTAGAGGGGGTCAGAGTGCTGGGGGGATATCTGGGGTGTAGAGGGGTCAGAGTGCTGGGGGGATATCTAGGGTGTAGAGGGGTCAGAGTACTGGGGGGATATTTGGGGTGTAGAGGGGTCAGAGTGCTTGGGGGATATCTGGGGTATAGAGGGGTCAGAGTGCTGGGGGATATCTAGGGTGTAGAGAGGTCAGAGTACTGGGGGGATATTTGGGGTGTAGAAGGGTCAGAGTGCTTGGGGGATATCTGGGGTGTAGAGGGATCAGAGTGCTGGGGGCATATCTGGGGTATAGAGTGGTCAGAGTGCTGGGGGGATATCTGGGGTGTAGAGGGGTCAGAGTACTGGGGGGATATTTGGGGTGTAGAGGGGTCAGAGTGCTGGGGGGATATCTGGGGTGTAGAGGGGTCAGAGTGCTGGGGGGATATCTAGGGTGTAGAGGGGTCAGAGTACTGGGGGGATATCTGGGGTGTAGAGGGGTCAGAGTGCTGGGGGGATATCTAGGGTGTAGAGGGGTCAGAGTGCTGGGGGGATATCTGGGGTGTAGAGG
Organism: Lithobates sylvaticus; assembly: GCA_028564925.1. NCBI lineage: Eukaryota > Metazoa > Chordata > Amphibia > Anura > Ranidae > Lithobates > Lithobates sylvaticus. Next base: position 488,725,748 of record CM053030.1, on the reverse strand, counting down.
GATCAGAGTGCTGGGGGGGGGGTATCTGGGGTGTAAAGGGGTCATAGTGCTGTGGGGATATCTAGGGTGTAGAGGGGTCATAGTGCTTGGGGGATATCTGGGGTGTAGAGGGGTCAGAGTGCTTGGGGGATATCTGGGGTGTAGAGGGGTCAGAGTGATTGGGGGATATCTGGGGTGTAGAGGGGTCAGAGTGCGTGGGGGATATCTGGGGTGTAGAGGGGTCAGAGTGATTGGGGGATATCTGGGGTGTAGAGGGGTCAGAGTGCTGGGGGGATATCTGGGATGTAGAGGGGTCAGAGTGCTGGGGGGATATCTGGGGTGTAGAGGGGTCATAGTGCTGGGGGGATATCTATGGTGTAGAGGGGTCAGAGTGCTGGGGGGATATTTGGGGTGTAGAGGGATCAGAGTGCTGGGGGATATTTGGGGTGTAGAGGGGTCAGAGTGTTTGGGGGATATCTGGGTATAGAGGGGTCAGAGTGCTGGGGGGATATCTGGGGTGTAGAGGGGTCATATCTAGGGTGTAGAGGGGTCAGAGTGCTGGGGGGATATCTGGGGTGTAGAGGGGTCATAGTGCTGGGGGCATATCTAGGGTGTAGAGGGGTCATAGTGCTGGGGGCATATCTAGGGTGTAGAGGGGTCAGAGTGCTGGGGGAATTTTGGGGTGTAGAGGGGTCAGAGTGCTGGGGGGATATTTGGGGTGTAGAGGGGTCAGAGTGCTTGGGGGATATCTGTGGTGTAGAGGGGTCAGAGTGCTTGGGGGGTATCTGGGGTGTAGAGGGGTCATAGTGCTGGGGGGATATCTGGGGTGTAGAGGGGTCATAGTGCTGGGGGGTATCTGGGGTGTAGAGGGGTCATAGTGCTGGGGGGATATCTGGGGTGTAGAGGGGTCATAGTGCTGGGGGGATATCTGTGGTGTAGAGGGGTCAGAGTGTTCGGGGGATATCTGGGGGGTAGAGGGGTCATAGTGATGGGGGGATATCTGGGGTGTAGAGGGGTCAGAGTGCTGGGGGGATATCTGGGGTGTAGAGGGGACATAGTGCTGGGAAGGCATCAATCTAGCAGATATATTATATGTAACATGGATAGTCACCAGGAAAGGAAAATTACAGAGCGAATCCTATTGAGCAAGTGGAAGTTCAATGTCCCACAACTTTAAGCGGTCTATGCTGTGGATTGGGAGATAGCGAAACCAAGGATACTCATAGCAGATGCCGATTGGTTCATAGCAAAGCTTTACTTGCTGTGCCATCTGGTAAGCGTTTAGTGATTGAGGGTGTCGGGCACTTGTGTTTCACCATCATACATGCAAGTCACCGGGGTGCATTATCTGAATCACGTTTGGATGTGTGGAATACTATCTTCATCACCTTTGTTGCCAGAGGACTTTTAAGAATAACAATTTTTTGGAGCATATGCTTTTATTTTATGTATTTGAGTATATGACCTTTTTTGAATAATTTCACTATATGCAAGTGTTGTATGTTGAATACGATTCATATCCCTAAACATTATGAACATCAATGCACTGGAAGTGTGTTCAGCCCCTCCATTTGTTTTATTTGTTTCATTTGGCGCAGCTCTTTATTATTTATGTGCTATTAGTGTGTGTATCCCACTTTGAGCAGCAGCCTTTACATTTATTAGCAATCCATAACTGGTTTAGCGCGGTTTTATTTTTGTTTAGATATATTATATGCACAGGACAGTTTTGTTACTTTATGTATGTAATATTTTCCCTCTGTTTCTTTGGTGTACAGAATGATTTTTCATGTAGTTAATGCGGAGCTCCACCCAAAAGGGGAAGCTCCGCTTGTCTGCCTCCTACCTACTTGATGTCTGTTTACCTGTGCTGTCATCATTGTAGGGGCCCCAGAGCATTACTTTGCCCAGGGGCCCATGATGCTATTAAGACAGCCCTGCCTTGAACCCCACACTAGTGCGCTTTCAGTAAAGCTGCCACCAGGGGCAGAAGCCCCAAGAGAACTGGAACCCTCCCTGGAGAGAAAAGAAACCTCTGCTCATGCTTCCTACACGTTTCTCACCTCCTCAGCCACCTTCTGGACGGCCCCTTCCAGGGATTGGCTGTGGCATGATAAATATTCAACTTATTATTATTCTTTCAGAGACAGGTGGGAGTAACCAAGCTCTAAGCCCAGGAAACCCTGAAAAGAGAAAACTACTATTCACCACAGTGGAACCAAAAAACTAAATTTAACCTAGCAGCCTAGAAGAGGATGCTATTTCTATATAAAAAATATACACTATATTGCCAAAAGTATTGGGACACCCGCCTTTACATGAACTTTAATGGCATCCCCTTCTTAGTCTGTAGGGTTCAAACTTGAGTTGGCCCACTCTTTGAAGCTATAACAGCTTCAACTCTTCTGGGAAGGCTGTCCACAAGGTTTAAGAGTGTGTCTATGGGAATGTTTGACCATTCTTCCAGAAGCGATTTTGTGAGGTCAGGCACTGATGTGGACAAGAAGGCCTGGCTCACAGTCTCCTCTCTAATTCATCCCAAAGGTGTTCTATGCGGTTGAGGTCAGGCCAGTCAAGTTCATCCACCCCAAACTCGCTCATCCATGTCTTTATGGACCTTGCTTTGTATCCCTAAACTGTTCCCACAAAGTTGGGAGCATGAAATCGTCCAAAATGTCTTGGTATGCCAACGCCTTAAGAGTTCCCTTCACTGGAACTAAAGGGCCAAGCCCAACCTCTGAAAAACAACCCCACACCATAATCCCCCCTCCACCAAATGATTTGGAGGGATGGCCCAATACTTTTGGCAATATAGTATGGATAAACGAGTTTGGTGTGGAAGAATTTGACTGGCCTGCACAGTCCTGACCTCAACCCACTAGAACACCTTTGGGATGAATTAGACTGGAGAATGCAAGCCAGGCCTTCTCATCCAACATCAGTGTCGGACCTCACAAATGCACTTCTGGAAGAATGGTAAAATATTCACATAGACACCAGTGTTGCCAACCTACCAGATTGAAATTTACTGACACAACAGGTTTTTACTGGCATTTCCAAAAGTTACAAAATTACAGTTTTAAGTGCAAGTTTTAGTATTTAGGCTACAAGCAAGTACAATATGCAATTAGCAATGTGATTTAAAGTGGTGGAACACCCTGAAAATGAAAACTATTAAAAATGTTAGTAACAATTTAAAAAAAAAAAAAAAAAAAAATTATTTTTTTTTACTTACCAGAAATGGCTGTTGCTAGGCAGATCGTCCTAATCTGCCTCCTCCAGCGCCGCGGTGATCTTCTCTTCTTCCGTCTTCAGGTGAATGGGGCGCGGTGTGTTATGGGAACTGTGTCCCACAACACACCGCGTTCCCCATTCACAAATGACACGCGCGCATGCGCAGTAGGCCGCGCGCCGACTCGCGCATGCGCAGTAGGCCGCGTGAAGCCGTTTCCCTTACTGAGGATGGCGGCGCTGGATCCGGTTTGCCGAGGGACATCTCGGCCTCCACGAAGGACATCGCGGGCGCCCTGGGAGGGTAAGTGTACTTATTAAAAGTCAGCAGCGACTTTTTTTTTAGCTGCTGACTTTTAAAAAAAAAATTTTTGAAGGTGAAACCCCGCTTTAAGGTAGATATTAGGGCAAAAAAACATTTCTTATTTTATTTATGATATAGTAAGTAAGTAGCTCAGGGACAGGACTCAGGAGGGCAAGAAATTAGAATTCGAAGGCACACACACACAAAGTTGACTCTTGGTCCCTTCTGTCCACTCCAATCTAAACAGCACTGAAAGTCCCGCTCCTGACCTGCCCTGATCCTGTCCTGCAGACCCGCACATGAGGCTCTGGCCGCTCTGCTTGGCTCCCTTGCACCATGACATCACACAACACGCTCGGGCACCACCTCCACCAGAGCTGCCCAAACACACTGTAGCAGGGACTCAGACTGGTCTCGGCCGGCTCTGGACCGAGCTGAACATCACAGCCATATTTTTTACTGGCAACTTTTTCCTTTTACTGGCATTTACTGGCAGGAGAAAATTGCCTGTTTTTTACTGGCTGCCAGTAAAAATACGGACGGTTGGCAACACTGATAGAAGCACTCCTAAACCTTGTGGACAGTCTTCCCAGAAGAGTTGAAGCTGTTATAGCTGCAAAGGGTGGGCCGACTCCATATTGAACCCTGCGGACTAATGCCCCATACACACGGTCGGATTCTCCGACGGAAAATATCCTATCGGACAATGTTGTCGGAAATTCCGACCGTGTGTAGGCTCCATCGGACTTTTTCCGTCGGATTTTCCGACGGATAAAGTTTTATCTCCTGCTCTCAAATTTTCCGACAACAAAGTCCTATCGGACTTTTTCCGATCGTGTGTAGCGAATTCCGACGGACAAAGTGCCACGCATGCTCAGATCACATTACAAGACCAAAGCTATTGGCTACTAGCCTCTACGTAGTCCCGTCGTACGCAACGAACGTCACCACGTTCAGGATGATCGGATTTTCCGACAACTTTGTCCGACCGTGTGTATGCAACACCAGTGTCGGACAAAATCCGTCGGAAAAAATCCGACTGATTTTGTGGTCAGAATGCCATTAAAATTCATGTAAAAGCAGGTGTCCTAATACTTTTGGCAATACAGTGTATATATTTTTATGTGTTCATTCCTTCTGTTAAGCAGCACCATTCTTGTGTTAACAACGTTCAGCATTAGTGTATAGAGTAAGTACATTTCTTTTCGCATAATAGCGGGCCTCCAGTCCCCGAAAGCCGTTCTTAGTGTAGCAGAAAGCTTGCCTACTCGCACACATATCACTTTAATAGCGCAGGAAGCCTGAACGCTCACCTGTGGGCACACTCCCACTGAGGTGTTTCAGATGAAGCGAACGGCGCTGCGGTTATCGACAGCTCCAGAATAAGAAAGCCTTTTCAGCCGAATCAAATGGCGTTTAACGGTAGATAAGGATAGAGAGGAAAAAAAGAAAAAAAAATCACTCAAAATAATTTCACTTCACAGCGCCGGTCTCCATGATGTGCGAGATATAAGATGCTTTTACCACCAGCTGATAAAAACATGGAATTTTAAATTCTCAGATGTGAATGTTTTGAAGATGGTTGATTTAAAAGGGTAACTCCACTTTCATGGGAAAAAAAAAAATAGCAAATAAAGAAAAAATAATATAGAGTATACAACTGCAACACGAGTCATATTGTAATTGAATGTTATTAAAAATGACCTTTCCTTTTTTTAACGGCTTCCCGACCGGCGCACGGCGGTGTACGTCGGCAGAAGGGCACGGACAGGCATATGGGCGTACAGGTACGTCCCTTTAAATTTGCTGCAGTGCCATCGCGTGCGCGCCGGTCGGGACCTCCATGAGTCCGATCGCGGGTCCCGTGGACTCGATCGCCGCGGGGATACCCGCGATCGTCTCATGGGTAGGAAGAACGGGGAGATGCTAAAGTAAACAAGCATCTCCCCGTTCTGCCTAGCAACAGTGACACTGATCTCTGCTCCCTGTGAGTGGAGCAGAGATCAGTGATATCTAAAACACAGCCACGCCCCCCACAGTTAGCAACACGGCCCTAGGACACACTTAACCCCTACACTGCCACCTAGTGGTTAACCCCTTCACTGCAAGTGTCATTTACACAGGAATCAGTGCATTTGTATAGCACTGATTGCTGTATAAATGACAATGGTCACAAAAATGTGTCAAAAATGTCCGATGTGTCCGCCATAATGTCGCAGTCACAATAAAAAATCGCTGATCGCTGCCATTACTAGTAAAAAAAAAATGATTAATAAAAATGCCATAAAATTATCCCCTATTTTGTAAACGCTATAACTTTTGCGCAAACCAATCAATAATCGCTTATTGTGATTTTTTTTACCAAAAATATGTAGAAGAATACGTATCGGCCTAAAAAAGTTTTTTTATAAATTTTTTAGGGATATTTATTATAGCAAAAAGTAAAAAATAATGTGTTTTTTTCAAAATTGTCGTTCTTTTTTTGTTTATAGCGCAAAAAATAAAAATCGCAGAGGTGATCCAATACCACCAAAAGAAAGCTCTATTTGTGGGAAAAAAAGGACGTCAATTTTGTTTGAAAGCCATGTCGCACGACCGCGCAATTGTCATTTAAAGCGGCGCAGTGCCGAATCGCAAAAAGTGGTCTGGTCTTAAGCCAGCAAAATGGAATTGCTGCACTTCTCTCTTCTGCCACTGGGTGGCCGGGGACCCAGTGGCATTAGATAAGACAAGGGCAAAGCAAGGACAGATTAGAAGTATATGGGATATCTCAACCAATGGGCAGGGGTTTTAATTTTTCCCTTGGCCTGCTGGGAGAACTTATATATTTGGGTGGAGTCAGGTGATCAGGGTTCTGTGCCACCTGGACCACTGTCTGGGTGGACGTGTGTTGTGTTGCCAGGGCTGCTAGGCCGGAGTTTGGGCCTATCACGGGCACATCTGGCTGCTAGGCTATATGAGAGTCTATCCAGAAGCAAGAAGGTGCAGCGTAGGGTTGGGATTGCAGCTTGCAGTCCAACCAGAAGTGCCAGTTCATGGTCGCAGGTAGAAGGGAAGCTGTCACAGCTAAGGGACCAACCACCTTATTATTAGGGACCACAGTGAGTAGCTGAAGCAAGTACTAGAGCAGAATTCTCACCAACTGGGGATGGTTGAAGAATCAGGAAACTTCAGCAAGTGCCAAGCAAGGGACCCAGCCAGTGGGGTTCATTACAATTTGTGTTAGGAACTGTTCTAAGACTGTTGCCATAGGAGACAGCGCTCCTTCACATGCAGATGTGGTGTCTTGTTGGATGCCTTTCCCTGCATGGCTGTCTAACTGTAGAAGTCTCGGAGTCTGCTAATTGACATTGCAACTACCTAAGGGTGTCCTGGCCCTAAACCCTCTCTCCCACTGTTCTGTTCAAGAGAAAATAAATCTCTTTGCATTCAAGAAGTGTCTGGCGCCCGTGAATCTACCTTACATTACACCCACTATGCCTTGCAACCCACTCTATACAAAAGGGTGTCAGCTGTCCTTGGCTCTGGAGGTTCTCATTAGACTAAAGGAGACCTGGGACATTGCTACATAATTATGAAACCACTTCCATTAGACCCACTCATCACAGAGGCACAGAGGAACAAACAGGGATTTCGTGGAGGGTGTGGTCAGGGGACTTTGGGGGGCACAACTTAGATCCGGGGGGCAAAGTCATGTGACATGAAATCTGGAGCCTGCAGGCCCTCAGAGGCCCCTCAGGAGGTGTTAAAGGATTTGTTTTAGCAATCTTTGAAGGTTCCCCTGTCAGTGTTGGCAGGTGTTGGGGGAAGGTCACCTCCCGGAGGTGCATGTCTTTTCCCCAGTTGTCAGGGAAGTGGGGTAAACGGACATCCCGGGGTGGTACAGAGAATCCCAGCTAGTGGCTAGAAGGCACTGAGTGGTGTCTTTCTTACCTCATCAGTGAAATTGGTCCCATCGTGGCTACAGGACAGCATTCTCCTCCTCTTGCCTCGCTGAGCTCGGTTACCATTCCTTGTTGCCAGCACACAACACAGACACTTCCCCATCCTGGGCTGTTCTCACCCCATGCCCCTCTCCATTCAGGAAATGGCTCACAACTGCTCCCCAGCCATTGGGAACAGAGGGGTGTGGACTGTGGAAGGCAAAGTAGAAGCCCAGTACTGGAGCGTGGCTGTGGGGCCCTAGGGCAGATCGGAGCTGGACTTTGTGGAGGATATGATAATATGACAGGGATGCTGCAGGGGCCCCCTAGAACTAGTGGCGGGGTTGCGATTGTGACCCCTGCAAACCCTTATGCTACGCCCATGGTTACAAGACAAGAGTTACTCTTTTAACACAACCTGTCATGAAACCCCAAAGCCCGCTACAAAGGGAGAATGAAGATTCGCAGTCCAAGGACCTCGGCTATGGAACGCTTTACCCACCAACATCTGCTTGGAAGAAAACCATCGGGCATTCAGAAAAAAACTCAAGACCCACCTCTTCTAATAAGAAGGACAACACAGGACAGACCAAGCGCCTTGAGGCGATTCAGTTCGCATTTGCAGCGCTATACAAATCATTCATTCATTCAATCAAACCACCCGTGTGAGAAGCATCAGAAGGAAGCTGCTCCCTCATTCCCAGGTCACATACTTCTTCTGTTGCTATGATGTCATGAGCAGTAAAGCTAATTAAAGTGTTACTAAACCCAGGACTCTGCCTTCACTATATCGGGTCTCCCACAGTACATAGAACACAGAAATTCATTTGCATTTGCGTACCCTCATTTAAAGTCCCATTAACTCACCCTTTCCTATTCATTAAATTAAGGATGGAGGCCGCCATGTCTCTCAATGTGTGTGTCAGGTCACGATCATATTTTACACAGAAATGCATTTATTTTAGTAAATATAAACTGCTAAATACCTTTTCTCATCAGCAGTATATAGCAGTCTTGTGACTTCTATCAGTGTCTGGTTAAAGCTTGTAGTAGGAATTTTTTCATTCTACTCTGACTGTCCTATGAGGCTGTATGACCCCTGACCCTCTGTCTGGACAGTGCTGTTCCGTGCACCCTCCCCCAAGGAAAAAAATACTTTCTAGCAATACACACCAAACTAAGCATGTGCAGAATGACTCCAAAGGCTCTGTCTTACCAGGAGATGGATTGGGGAATGTGGAAGAAGGGGAGGATCAGAGAAGACAGAATCAAACTGTCTTTTTACCCAATAGAGAGGATTAACTCCTTAGGTTTCAAAGTGAGTATAACAAGCATGCTTTACTGCATATACAGTACATTATGTGTGTAAATAAGTGCAGCGATGATGTGATATCAATAGAATGAACAACAAACTGATATAACTATATACTCAGTACAATGACCTCATATGCATATTAAACAAGTGTGAATAGCAAATAAATCTATGTTCTATAATGGAAAGATCATACAGTCCCCATATAGTCTCATATACAGAAGTGAACAAATATTAAAGAGGTGTTCCACCTGAAAAAAAAAATGTGAAAGTCAGCAGCTACAAATACTGCAGCTGCTGACTTTTAATAAATGGACACTTACCTGTTCCTGGTTCCAGCGGTGTCGGCAGAAGATGACGAGCGAGCGCTCGTCTCTCGGCTGCCCCGCCGCCATCCTCTGTCAGGGAATCAGGAAGTGAAGACGCAACGTAGGGTGGAACTCCGCTTTAACTTGCAATAGTGAAAAAACAGTAATGTGAAGCAAAAAATTTTATATATATACATTCGTGAATAAATATCAAGGTCCATAAACAGATATATTTGACGACATGGTGACTTGAAATAAATGCTTGGTGCAGACACTTTTTCGGTAGATAATCCACAACCGATATATTTAAAACTTAAAAGAAAAGTTGAACCCAAATAGGCATACGCCTAATGAGTCAGTAAAGCTTGTGATGTAATACACTCAGGGGAATCTTTCATCAGCACATACAGCATCCAGTTGGGGGTAAGACTCGTATGGTCCTTGGCAGCACTACTTACAAATGGATGCCCTCCAGAGGGATGATGGCCAAAGGATGGATCAGAAATTTTCTCCCAAATGGTGTATTTTATAGGAAGAAGAAGGAATAGGCCACATAGTGTGATTCCATTTCAATATGAAAACATTTATTGTACAGGGGGTCCCCGGGTTACAAACAAGATAGGGACTGTATGTTTGTTCTTAAGTTGAATCTGTTTGTAAGTCGGAACAGGTACATTTTTTAAGTGTAGCTCCAGCCAAAAAATCTATTTTTAAGTTTTTTAGATAACATAGAGAAGGGTTATCACCCTTATCATCACTGTAACATTTGTTTTGCTGTCTGTGCCCCTGTTCAGAAGATGTCACCTCACCTTCTGTCCCAATGACAATTGGATTTTGAAAATGTTGGGTTGTTAGGGAAATATGGACTGGTGATAAAGCATCAGTGGAGACACCTTTTTCCCTAATTAACTCTTACAGGAGTGAATTTCCCTTCCTAGGGGTGGATTTCCTCTCACTTCCTGTTGTCTCCCTCTATTTGTAAGTAGGAGTCGTTTGTAAGTCGGATGTTTGTAAGTTGGGGACCCCCTGTATATAAAAAGGGAACACTCACATTTAGTGAAGATAAAAAGCGCTTTGTAATAAAAAGTATGGAATGTGACGCACTGGTATCAGCAGAGCCCGCTCTGACGCGTTTCGTCTAATAAGACATCATCTGGTGTCCCCAGATGATGTCTTATTAGATGAAATGCACTTTTTATCTTCACCAAATGTGAGTGTTCCCTTTTAATATACAAAAAATGTTTTCATATTGAAATGGAATCAAACTATGTGGCCTATTCCTTCTTCAAAAAACAGACAAACGGTTGTCCGAAAATCTGATCGTGTGTACGAGGCTTTAGATCGCAGGATGGGACGGGGAGATCACAGGATCGGATGGGGAGATCGCAGGATGGGACGGGCAGATCGAAGGATGGGACAGGGAGATCGCAGGATGGTAAGGCAGATCGCAGGATGGGACGGGAAGGTCTCAGGATTAGATGGGGAGATCGCAGGATGGGACGGGGAGATGGAAGGATGGGACGGGGAGATTGCAGGATTGGACCGAGAGTTGGCAGGATGGGATGGGATGGGGAGATGGCAGGATGGGACGGGGAGATGGAAGGATGGGACGGGGAGATTGCAGGATTGGACCGAGAGGTGGCAGGATGGGATAGGGAGATGGCAGAATGGGATGGGGAGATCACAGGATAGCACAGGGAGATTGCAGGATTGGATGGGGAGATGGCAGGATGGGATGGGGGAGTGGACAGGAAGACCTCAGAATTCAGGATGAATGGGGGTGGACAGAGGAGAGCGATAGGGGGGTAGAGTTAGTGTGGGGTGTCGGGCTGGAGCGACAGGGGGAGGGGATGTCTGTGGTCAGTCTGCCAGCCCCCCAACCATTGGAGCACCATTGGAGCACCAGCCGCTATTGTCTACTCATCCACAACCCCAAATTCCCCCCGGCAGTCTCCAGTGCATGTTTCTCCAGGTGCGCTGTCACTGTGATTGCACTGTTATTGTACCATCATGGGTTGCAAGAACCACCAGAATGCTAACAGACAATTACGTGCTTGCCCCAGCATTCACAGGGGGCGGGGGGTGGCACTTCTGTTGGGGACTTTCATTTAAGGGAACTCTGATGTAAGAGGGGTTACTGACAAAAGGGGCGGCTCTCATTACTCTGATGTAAGGGGGGGGGGGGCTGTGATGGGGATCTTGATGTAAGGTGGGACTCCAATGCGGACCCTAATGTTAAAGGGAACTCTGAAGGGGACTCTAATGGGCTCAAGTTGATTTGGAATTTATTTGCTTTGATACAGGGTGACATTGTAGGAGCTTCATAACAAGAAGTGTCAGAACAAGGACATTTTTGGTATTATTTGGATTAAAACTGCAGATTTAAAAGGATTGAAAACAACTTCTGAAATAACATTAACCTGTCAAATCATATATGAGATCTTAGTGGGTTAAGTTAGATCTACTGTAATTTGGGCTTCCAGATAGAGTGTTTTTTGTGCCATATAAATATTCTGTTGTATATATTCACTTTTTGGATAATAGCATAATTTACATATGTAGTCTCTGAACAGGAGGAAATCTTCCATTTCCAGCTTCTCTCCGGCAAGTTTAATATTTCAGTTCACTCTGTAATCTACCGCTACCAGGAAGAGCCTCGAATAACAATCTAGCCGGCAAGACTTAGCCGTCATCCTCATTACAGCAAGAAGGTCAGCTACAAATAAGGGTGGCAGACCCCACAGGAAATGTTTTATGTATTATTTCATAAATGGCTCACTGTTACCTTCCAGAGATCTCCATGTTTTAATGATCATCCATCTTTAAAGAACAAAAAGATACACTTCAATGCAATAAAAGTAGGACAGACTCCTAAATGTTACTAAAGGCCTTACATTAAAGATGTTCATCCTTTTTTAGCATTATCTCCCCAATAAATATTTGCTGTGCATTCTTTATTTGCATGATCGCCTTACTCTTGTCCATCTTGGTAAAACCAGGCAGATATAGCAAAGTGGGATAAAACAAATAGAAAAGCTCCCGAGCTTAAAGGGACCCTATCACCAGATTATTAATTTCAGTAAAAAAAAAGCATTTGACATATTTTATGCATGTTATTTAACTGTGATGCCCCAGAAATTCCGCCACCAAAAGTCCAATGTGAGCTTTTGGTCGGAAATTCCGACCGTGTGTATTCTCCATTGGACTTTTGCTGGCGGAATTCCCACCAGCAAAAGAGCAGGTTCAATTTTTCAGTCGGAAAAATTTCCGATTGGAAATTTCCAATCGTCTGTACCAATTCCGAGACGCAAAATTCCTACACATGCTCGGAAACAATACGACGCATGTTCTGAAGCATTGAACTTCATTTTCTCGGCTTGTCGTAGTGTTATAAGTCACTGCGTTCTTGACGGTTGAAAGTTCAGCAAGCTTTTGTGTGACCATGTGTATGCAAGCCAAGCTTGAGCGGAATTCCGTTGGAAAAACCATCCAAATCCGCTCGTGTGTACGGGGCATTAGAATCTCCCTTGTGTAGACATCTGAAAACACTGAGACTGCTGCAGGGCACCTCCATCTTGAATGTGATGCCAGCAGCTCCAGAAGGCCCGGAGCTGTCACTCAAGTGATACTCTAGAGCAGCATTTCTTAACCTTTTTACCCCACTCCCCTGAAATAATTCAAGTCTAGGGGAACCCCATGCTAAACCAATTCATGGGAACAACATGAACAATACCCCTTACATTGGTGGCTAGTGGAAAGAATGCCTTTCTTACAATAGAGGTCAGATTGCCACCCTTACAGACAGCTACAAAGATCTCTGGTGTCATGCTTTTGGCAAGTGACAAGTAGCTTTGGACCTGGAACCATGCAGGCAGCATCAAATGGGAGGTCAGTCAACCAGAAGTCAAGGAACCCTTAGCTTCCTCTGGAGGAACCCTAGGGTTGCAGAAAACCCAGGTTGAGAAAGGCTGCTCTTAAGTATTCCTTTTGCTCCTTCTCTGGCTGGCATATAAAGTTAATGAGCGAAGAAGAGGAGGAACTGGGCCAGCACAAAGTGGAATTAGACCAGAGCAGGAGAGGGGAAGAGGGAAGTTGCTGTGCTAGGTAACTGACTTTTCAAAGTTTAAAGGCACATTGGAAGTGAATAAAAAAATATATGTAAATGAAAACCAATATACATAAGCATGTAAATTACTTGACTTTTGGAAACCCGCAAAAAATGCATGCTGTGCATGCAGGGCCATTCATTGTTAATGGCACCTCAAATGTGGCAAGCAGATGCCTGTGTAGCACCCTGCTAGTTAGGCTGTTAGGTAAATTAAGTTTTTGTCTCCTTCTCTGCTTGATTTGCATTTAATCAAGCAGAGGTTCTTTGGTTCTGTGTTCAGGGTTTCACAGGCTGGAAGTTTGATAGCTTCCCCCTGCCTCTAGAAGAAGCTTCTAGAGCTTAGAGACATAGGATTCAAATAACCAGCCTGAATATTGATCGAGGCCTAGCCATTCCTGGAAGGTGTGCCCAGATGGTGGCTGGGCAGATAATAAATAGTCTGAAGCCCTGGAGAAATTGTCTTTGCCCGGGGGTCTATTGATCCTAAGGCAGCATGTGGACTGTGTTGCTGTTCTGTAAGATCTCAGTGGTGGCTAGACATGTGCGATTAGTTTTAGTAAATTCGTACATTCGGGAGGATCCAAAATACGATTTGCTATGCTTCCGAATTCTGTATGAAATTTCGTTTACGAATTTCGGATCCAAATTCGAACATTCGGAATTGTTCCAAAAAATTAACAAACCTAAAAGTTAAGAGCCCCTCATAATGATAAATTCATCATAATGAACATTAGTAATTGTTCCGAAAAGTTTACGAAAATTCGTATTTTGTACGAAATTTCGGACACGAATTACGAAATACGAATTAATTCTAATATGAAACGGAACGAAACGAAACAAATTTATTGAAGGCGCACATGTCTAGTGGTGGCAGAGCTGGGACCTGGAAATGATCTGGAACTGACTTTCGGACTTCACCAAAAGGATCTGGTCCAGAAAAGGACTGTCTCACTCACTGGGTTGTGTCCGGAGGAGACAATAAAGGTGGCAGCTGTTCTGGGGACTTGTAAGCGATGACCCCCAATTGATTCCAGTTGACTGTATGCTTTTGGGATATAAATTCCAGATGTTGCTCTGACTGAGACTGGCCATTCCCCTGTCCTCAGCAGTGTCCTGGACTGTGATCTTAGTGAAGAGTGCTTTCCTGTACTGTGCAGCCTTCCTGAAGTTGCACTGGTTACCTACCTGGTTACAAAGAGACTTGCCTCGTGGTCCCTGGTCTGAGAGGTTTAGCCTGCTCACAAAGTCACCTCATGGTGACATTTACAGAACTACCTGTGTCTCCTGTCTTAGTGTGAATGTGGGTTTACCTATAGCTTAACCATTTCACTTCCAGGGCAACGTTTATGATTTATCACACTCGTTTTGTACACATTCTACATATGGAACACCTTCAGGTAGCCATATTGCATTGCATGTCACAGAAAATTACTGAGCTGCAGATTGAAAAGGAAAGGTCATTTTTCAATTACAATATGACTTGTGTTGCAATTGTATCCCCATATTATTTTTTATGATTTGCTATTTTCTTTTCCAGAAATGTGGAGTTACCATTTAACCACTTGCCGACCAGCCGCCGTCATTATACTGTGGCAGGTCGGCACGATCCCACGAACCGTCGTGCCCTTTAAGCAGGACAGCAGGCACGTGCGTGCCCGCTGCACAACAGGGGTGCCGATGCTCATGACCGCCGGTCGCAATGACCGTCAGCCATGAGCGATCATGGGCATGAGAGGCAGAACAGGGATGTGTGTGTGTAAACACACACATCCCAGTTCTGTGAGGAGAAGAGAGTGAGAGATTGTGAGTTACTATGAGCTGCTAACCACAATCTCTCATCTCCTATAGTAAGTCCCATCCCCCACAGTTAGAACACGCACCTAGGGAACACAGTTAACCCCTTGATCGCCCCCTAGTGTTAACATTTCCCGACCATTACACCTTCTGCCTGGAGTTTGCATGTTCTCCCTGTGCTTGCGTGGGTTTCCTCCGGGTACTCCGGTTTCCTCCCACACTCCAAAAGACATGCTGGTAGGTTAATTAGATCCTGTTGATAAAATTGGCCAAATATGTGTATGTTGTATGTGTATGTGTTTGTAAGCGTGTCAGGACCCCACAGGGCAAGGACCGCACTATACCACAGATGGACACCAGTGGCAAAAAGCGCCCTGAGGCGATTCAGTTCGCATAGGTTGCGCTATACAAGTCATTCATTCATTCATTTATACAGTAATCAGTGCATTTTATAGCAATAATTGTCAATCGACCCAAAAATGTGTCAAAAGTGTCTGATCTCTGAGTCCGTGATAATGTTGCAGTCTCAATAAAAATCGCAGATCACCGCCATTACTAGAAAAAAAAAATAATAATAATAAAAATGCCATAAATCTATCCCCTATAGATGCTATAACATTTGCACAAACCAATCAATATACGCTTTTTGTATTTTTATTACCAAAAAATATGTAGAAGAATACATATCAGCCTAAACTGAGAAAAAATTTGCTTTTAAAAAAAAAATTGGGGCTATTTATTACAGCAAAAAGTACAAAATATTGTGTTTTTTTTTTTTCAAAATTGGCACTTTTTTTTTTTTGTTTATAGCATAAAAAATGCAGAGATGATCAAATATCACCAAAAGAAAGCTCTATTTGTGGGAGAAAAGGGACGTCAATTTTGTTTGATCACTCTTTAATGTTGGACCCGCTACATTGTCTTCCAGGATCTCCCTTTTCCTGGTATTGGAAAGCCTCTGAATAGGCATGCTTCTTTTATTTTGTTAGCAGCCAAGAGGACTATTCCATTACACTGGTTATCCCCCCCCCCCCTCAGGTTCAGCTCCTGAAGGTGCTTTCAGAAATACGCAGATTGGAATATATGACAGTTCAAGGGGGAGATGCTGTAACCCAGTTTAATAAGATATGGGATGTCTGGGATTCCTCTGAGTTTGGTACCCCTCCCGGTCTCGACTAAATGAGATAGGCGGGGGATAAAAGTCCTAAGCTTTTTTTGTCCCTTCATCTCATATCTCTGCTCTCTTTACCCTGACCCCTGGTGTAATTTCCTTATAGGTTATAGACACATGTTACTATTGCACTTATATTTTTTGTTTTTGAAAATGACTCAATGTTTTATTTATTAAAGTGGAGTGCCAACAAAAAAAAAAAAAAATTAAAAGTCAGCAGCTACAAATACTGCAGCTGCTGACTTTTAATAATCGGACACTTACCTGTCCCGGGGTCCAGCGATGCGGGGGAACCCCCTCGTTCCCCGCTCCGCTCGCGGCGCCGGCATTCTTAATGTGGGAACCCGGCTGTGGCTTCACAGCCGAGCACGTACTGCACATGTGTGAGCGGCGCCGTGCGCCGTGATTCGACGCTCACTCATCTGGGACACATGACAGGTCCCAGATGACTGTGCGGTGCCTACAGGAAGTGATGTTTAGCCCAGGCAATGAAGGTGGCAGACTACGAGGCACACCCTAGCAACAGGCATTTAGAGGTGAGTAAAAAAAATTTTTTTTCCATTTATTTTTTTTATGATTTTTAAGCTACATTTTTTTTTTTGGTCGCAACCCCACTTTAACGATCTATAGCCCACCTTACTCATTGCCCTCCACTTTTGATTATGTTTCCATCTGTGGTGTTTTCTCTGTATGATTTATTTTTGTAATTTTGTAAAACTTTAATAAAAATACAATTTAAAAAAGGACACCCCCGAAGAAAGGGGCAGTTGATATTGTATAAAGCTCCCTTAACTTCTGCAGTGTTAAAGACCACCCATTGCAGTCACAGGGAGTAGAGCAAGAAGACCCAAAGACATCAATAAACTAACCAAAAGAAAAAAAAAAATGAAAAAAAAAGACACGTATGAAGGCAATTGAAAAACATGTGTGGGCATGGTCATCTGCAGGTAGGGGCAATGGGGGGGCAATTGCCCACTCCCGGGAATTGTCAAGAAGGTTTCCACTAGAAAGATATATGTGTTATATAAGAGATAATTCAGCGTCACTTTGTGTTGGAACTTACTCAGGCCAGGCATACCATGCCCATATAAATATAGCCTAGAGAATCTACATCTTTTTATATTGCATGGGTGACCATAAAATTTTGCCCCCCCCCCCCCCCAAAAAAAAAAGTTCTGCAGACGCCCATGCCTGGGGGTAATTTAAAAAATAAACAACTGGAGTTCTGCTTTAAATCTGAGCTCCTACAGAAAAAAATGGTGGCAGCTGCGATGTTTTATGTTGCACAATGTTTGCACACCTATTTAGCAAAAACGCTTATTTTTTGGAAAAATATAAAATATAGAATTTTAGCGCACACAAATACCCAATTTCTTGGTAAAGTGGAAAAGATGGTGTTGCATCAAGTAAATAGATACCAAATATGTCAAGCTCTAAAATTGGACACAACAGTGAAATCGCAAAAAAACAATAGTGCCCAAAATGATCCATAGGTGATACTTTAAAAGCCTTTACAGTTAGTTTAATGTTAGCCATGAATTTTTTCCCTATAGTTATTGCTCTCACTCTGACATTTCCAATGATAGCTCAAATGTGTTGTTCAATTTATCTTTGCATACACACACTTTTACTTTTGCCAGATTTAGACCTTAGGGGGCCCGGGAAACTTCAAGTTTCAACATAGAAATAATACTATATGACAAATAAAAAATTTAACTGAAATTAATTATAAACCACACTTGTTCCAAAAAATATATATACGTAAGTTAGGTTCCGAAGAAGACATTTGTCTGATTTTTTTAATCAATGATAGAATGATAGCTGGGAACCCACAAGTGAAATAGTACAAGTTGCTTGCAAAGTTCATCAGTCCCAGGGAGGATGGAGGAACGGATGGGGGCTCAGCGTGCTTTAACCCCTTGTTTTCCATTCTATTTATAGATAAGGACTTCATCTCCAGGGGTTCATTAAAAATCCCATGAAGCTGATTTTAATTAAAATACCTGATTTGATTCTGTGAGTTGTCCATAATGTCTCTGGAAACTGTCATATGCAGCCACATAGCACAATAATAAATAATAAATAGTTTCTCATCTGTGCTTATATGTTCTTAGCTGATTAGCTGGAGTTACACTTTAATGTCACCGGCTTTGCATGAAAAACACAATCTAAAATAGAACTGTATTAAATCTACAAAAAAAAATAATACAAGCATAAATTGGACTAATACTTCAAGACAAGCCATGAATAAGCTGTCATCAGATATTATTTCAGAGCAAACAGCGGCAAAAGAAAAGTGTCCAAGTGCAAACTGAGAACATGTAAATGTATCCTTTAAATAGAATGATCCTTTTCAGACCGCCGCCTTGTCTTATTCCAGCAAGAGTCCAGATCTGACAGGCAGTAAATACACAGAATTTTTCTTTTTTTTTTCCTTTGTGGTAAGGATCAAGAAAATGTTCTATAAAGAAGACAGACACGTTTCAAAATAACACATAAGGGGTCATTCAGGCCAAGTTAACCATAAATGTGCGATAGCGGCATCATTTGAGGGATTTGTTCACAGTAGCCAGATTTAAAAAAATAGTCAATGAGAGCAGTTATGAGTAAAACATCAATAAATGTATTTTTAAATGCAGCTCATTTGCCTGAAACTTACTTGGCGTAGGTCCCCTGTGCACAGCAGCACTCAGACTGCAAGAGGGATGGGGCAGTACTAAGGAAGTACGGCTCTGCTGCATGTATATGTACTGACTACTGATTAGCAGGGATGAGCCTAACTGCCCATAGTTCATTTTGAGCAGAGATCAGCGAACTTCAAAGAAGTTTGGATGCTGAAACCAAACCTCTTTAAAATCAATAGGAGCAGAATCTGTCAAATAAAAAAATGCACATTTTGTTAGCTAATAGGCGGGTGTAAAAAATAGCATAGGGGATGGGGGGGGGGGGGTGGTGGATACTTCCCTGGGGAACTTTCAGTGAGGATATGGGCAAGGTTACAGGAAAGGATAGACAGATACTGGTGGTAGGGGGCTCGGTTGTTACAAGGACAGATAGGGCAATCTGTCACAGTATGTTGTTTACTGGGCGCTCAGGTTTGGCACATCGTGTATTGGAAGAAAATTGAAGCCAGGTTTCGAATAAGACTGGATATACTAAATATGAATAAATCACCATCACCAAGACCAGATGGGTTACACCCAAGAGTCCTAAAGGAACTTAGCTTGGTTATTGCTAGACTGTAATTCCTTTTAATATATACACAGCTTACTGAACAGTATAACTGATTGGTGAAAAGATAATGTGGTACCAATATTCAGAAAAGGGCCAAGATACATACCGGATATGTAAACGTCATTCAAACCAAACATGTGAGGTATCGCTGCCATTGCCAGAGCAAGAGCCATAATTCTAGCACTAGACCTCCTGTAACTCTAAACATGTAACCTGTAAACATTTTTAACCACTTCAATACCGCCCGCCGTCATATGACGCCCACAAGGTGGATCTACCATCCTGGGTGGGCGTCATATGACGTCCTCGGATTCCCGGCCGCCTGGGGGGCGCGCGCGCGCGCGCCGCGGCGCGCGCGCGCGCCCGCGGCATCGCTCGGGACCCGGTGCGAGTGCCCGGCGGCCGCGATGCCCGCGGGCCACCCGCTTTGGCCCTTTAAAACAACGGGCCCGGGCGGTACGGTGGTGCTGTGTGTGAAAAAACACAGCACCACGTCCTGTCAGTGCAGAGGAGACCGATCATGTGATCCCAGTACAGAGGATCACATGATCGGTCTCCTCCCCTTAAGTCCCCTCCCCCTACAGTTAGAATCACGTCTATTAGGGAACACATTAACCCCTGCAGCGCCCTCTAGTGTTAACCCCTTCCCTGCCAGTCACATTTACACAGTAATCACTGCAATTTTATAGCAACGATCGCTGTGTAAATGTGAATGGTTCCAAAAATGTGTCAAAAGTGTCCGAAGTGTCCGCCGCAATGTCGCAGTCACGAAAAAAAATCGCAGATCCCCGCCATTACTAGTAAAAAAAAAAAAAAAAAATTCAATAAATCTATCCCCTATTTTGTAGACGCTATAACTTTTGCGCAAACCGATCAATATACGCTTATTGCGATTTTTTTTAACAAAAATATGTAGAAGAATACGTATCGGCCTAAACTGAGGAAAAAAATAGTTTTTTTTTAAAAAAAATGGGATATTTATTATAGCAAAAAGTAAAAAATATTGTGTTTTTTTTCAAAATTGTCGCTCTTCTTTTGTTCATAGCGCAAAAAATAAAAACCGCAGGGGCGATCAAATACCACCAAAAGAAAGCTCTATTTGTGGGAAAAAAAGGGCGTCAATTTTGTTTGGGTGTAACGTCGCACGACCGCGCAATTGTTAGTTAAAGCGACGCAGTGCCGAATCGCAAAAAGTGCTCTGGTAAGGAAGGGTGTTTAAAAGCCCTGTATTGAAGCGGTTAAAGTGCAGCCTATGGAGAATTTAAAGTACTGAAGTTTGGCGCCATTCCATAAGTGTGCGCAATTTTAAAGCATGACACGTTAGGTATCTATTTATTTGGCGTAACATCATCTTTCACATTATACAAAAAGAAAAATGGCGGAAATATTGTGTTTTTGTTTTTTTCACTTCATAAAAGTTTTATTTTTTTCCATAAAAATTGTGTTTGAAAAATTCCTGCGAAAATACCATGTGACATAAAAAATGGCAACAACTGACATTTTTTTTCCTAGCGTCTCTGCTATGAAAATATATATAATGTTTGGAGGTTATGAATAATTTTGTAGTGAAAAAATTATGATTTCTACATGTACACAGGGCTGTCTTTAATATTAAATGGACCCTGGGCAAACATTTTCTTGGGCCCCCTTTTCCACGCAATTTCGCTCTCCACATGCTTTGAGACATACAATAAATAGCAGCTAGACTCAAAATCAATTTACTGAATGAGATCAGGCAGCGATTGCGATTGGTTGCCAGAGGATACAGTGTATCATTACCACTCACTGACTGGCTGCACACATTATGGCTCACTGTTATTTTCTAGAGGTTACAGCACATGACTTCTGCTTGTTGAATGGTTGCTAGAGATTACTGTACATCAATACTGCTCAGTGATTGATTGCTAGAGGCTATTGAACATCTATACCACTCACTAATTGGTTGTTAGAGGTTACTGCACATTATTACTGCTCACTGATTGGTTGCTAAAGGTTACAGCACATCATCTCCTCACTGCCTGCCTGCATATTCACATGCACCAAAATTCAGGGTGCTGTGGCACCATGTTATTTTGAAGAAGGGTTCCGCCTCCAATTTGCTTACTTTTTCAGAACAGGCTGATGTTAGGCTTAATGACCACAGTTGTAGGCAGGACTTTCAAGCATGCTTCTTTACCTCCCCAGTGGGCAGCATTCAGCAGAAGTGATGGTGGATGTGACCTCAGGGGGACATGATATACATATGAATGCTGACTATATTTACATATCAATGCCGCGGTCCACAGCTATTTACATATTAATGCTGCCGCTATTTACATATCAATGCAGGTTAATTACATGTAAACACAGGGTCTGCAGGTGAGTCATCTGTACATAGCAATAGGGCAGAGCTGGGCAGCAGCAGCAGAAGTTTACACTGAGATAACGGGACACAGCATGGGACTAAAACTTCAAGGGATAAGGGGATTTAAACTGGTCTAGTTGGCAAGTATGAGGCAGCTGCTTTGGGCCCCACTACAATGATAGGGCCCAGGGCAGCTGCCCCTTTTTCCCTGCCTTAAAAACAGTCCTGCATGTACAGTAGGAGAGAAGTGTCAGAGTTGGCTTTGGTGGCAAATAAAAAGCAGGAAGTCCGCCCGGGAACTTCATGCCAGACTATTCGGGACGCAGTGTCTCTTTTGGCCCTCTACCCAGGATCAAGTGTAAATGGTGAAGGTGTGGGATGGAGCATATGACAAATGTGATGCAACAAAAATTACAGACAGCTTCAGACACAATTTTTGCAAAAAGGTTGCCATGACAACATTAGACTATTATTAATGATGGCACAATATGTTTAAATGTATCCACTTTGCAACAATGAAGCTATTTTAGTAATGCTTTTCTTACCCAATAAACCTACTCACTGCTAAAATGGCCAAAACATAAGAAAAGCCTACAGTATCTTAGATCACGCAACATCCAGCAACATACTGACTTGTGACAAATTATTTTCTGTCTTGGGTTGGGGTACAAACAATGTAGTAACTACATGCCCAGCAGCTGTGCAATACCGTGCAATGTGTGTAAGCTGCTGAGGTAAGCTTAATGACATTGTCCTCAAGCAGCTTGAAATCCTGTGATAGTCTAGTCCAGTGGTCTCCAAACTGCAGCCCGAGGGCCAGTTACATAGTTACATAGTAGGTGAGGTTGAAAAAAGACACAAGTCCATCAAGTCCAACCTGAGTGTTTGATTTTATGCCAGTATTACATTGTATATCCCTGTATGTTGCGGTCGTTCAGGTGCTTATCTAATAGTTTTTTGAAACTATCGATGCCCCTTGCTGAGACCATTATCGTTATCATTATCGTTTTATCTCTGGAGTTGATCCCCTTTTTAATGCATGCCAATATTCTGTTTGCTTTGTTAGCAGCAGCTTGGCATTGCATGCCATTGCTGAGCCTATCAACTACTAGGACCCCCAGGTCATTTTCCATCCTAGATTCCCCCAGAGGTTCTTCCCCCAGTGTATAGATTGCATTCATATTTTTGCCACCCATATGCATTCTTTTACATTTTTCTACATTAAACCTCATTTGCCATGTAGTTGCCCGCCACATTATTTTGTTCAGATCTTTTTGCAAGCTTTCCACATACTGCGGAGAAGTTATTGCCCTGCTTAGCTTATTATCGTCCGCAAATACAGAGATTGTGCTGTTCACCCCGTCCTCCAGGTCGTTTATGAACAAAATAAATAGGATTGGTCCCAGCACAGAACCCTGGGGGATCCCACTACCCACCTCTGACCATTCCGAGTACTCCCCATTTATCACCACCCTCTGAACTCCCCTTGTAGCCAGTTTTCAATCCATGTACTCACCCTATGGTCCATACCAACAGACCTTATTTTACACAGTAGACGTTTATGGGGAACTGTGTCAAATGCTTTTGCAAAATCCAGATACACCACGTCTACGGGCCTTCCTTTATCTAGATGGCAAGTCACCTTCTCATAGAAGATTAATTGATTAGTTTGGCAAGAATGATTCTTCATGAATCCATGCTGATTACTGCTAATGATACCATTCTCGTTACTAAAATCTTGTATATAGTACATTATCATCCCCTCCAAGGGCTTGCATACTATTGATGTTAGGCTAACTGGTCTGTAATTCCCAGGGATGTATTTTGGGCCCCTTTTAAATATTGGTGCTACATTGGCTTTTATCTAATCACCTGGAACCATTCCAGCCAGTAGACTGTCAGTAAAAATTTAAGAACAATGGTCTGGCAATTACTTGACTGAGTTCCCTAAGTACCCTCGGATGTAAGCCATCTGGTCCCGGTGATTTATTAATGTTAAGTTTCCCAAGTCTAATTTTAATTCTGTCCTTTGTTAACCATGGAGGTGCTTCCTGTGATGTGCCATAAGGATAAACACTGCAGTTTTGGTTACTGAAGCCCCCCGATTCCCTTGTGAAGACAGAGGAGAAGAATAAATTAAATACCTTCGCCATCTCCCTATCCTTTTTAACCAGATGTCCTTCCTCATTCTTTATGGGGCCAATATGGTCTGTCCTCCCTTTTTTACTGTTTACATACTTAAAGAATTTCTTGGGATTTTTTTTTGCTCTCCTCCGCTATGTGTCTTTCGTGTTCTATCTAGCCACCCTAATTGCACCCTTACATTTCTTGTTGCATTCTTTATAAAGTCTGAATGCTGATGATGATCCCTCAACCTTGTATTTTTTGAAGGCCTTCTCCTTTGCTTTTATATGCATTT